>RJVU01061481.1:1823853-1835872 GCA_003731715.1 Anabarilius grahami
ATTTTAACTAATATATATATATATTAGTCACACTCATGTTGTTCCATCCAGATGACTTTTTTATGTTGAACACAAAAGAAGATATTAGGCAGAATGACAGCTTTAGTCTCTATTTATTGCATTTTTATTTTTCAGAATTGTTACCGAGTCGTCCTGCCAAGAACCTCCCTTTTGTTATACACAGAATAAAGTAATATGGATTAGTAACAATTGATATATCAGCAGTATTTTTTGCATGCCATATTATGTTTTATAGGTGCAGATGTCCCGCTCATTCTCAAGCGTATTCCCACACTTATAACCGAGGTAAGATATTTCAGTCAGTGCTTTTTCTCTGAATAAATGAACTTTGCAATATGTGAGAGATTTTGTGTGTAGTTTCTGCAGGTGAGGCTCATATTTGTGAGCGGAAAACAGACTACGCATTTGAAGTAAGCACACAACATTTATTTATTATTTAAATAGTTATGCATTGTGGAATATAGTTTCACCACTTATAGTATAGTTTTTAATGCAGTGTTAAATAATTTACATATGTTTATAGTGAAATACTTTAATCTTAATGAATGTCAGTCAGTCAAGGAAAGAGATTTCAGTTTGTAATTGTGAGTCTGTGAATATCCAGGAATTACATCATAACATTATAAATCTTTATAATAATAATAATAATAATAATTTAAGTTTTTATTATTATCCTGGTTATTCATTTAATTTTTTTGTTGTTCTGTTTCAGATGGCTTGTTCAAATATCAGATTTGGAGCAGGAGTTACCAGAGAAATTGGCATGGTAAAGGACCTTTTTTTTTTTTCACCCAAAAATGACAGTTGTATCATCATATACTCGCACTCATGTTGTTCATGTATTTTTATGAGCACTGTTTGTAAACATTGAACTGATTACGTTCTATTAACGCTCATCTTATTGCTCTTTATCTTAAAGTCTGTTCACTTCATGTGCGACAGTTCAGTTTTGCATTTGTCATCAGTTGTGCTGTTTTGGCTGATTTGATCAGGATTTGCAGAACATGGGAGCACGTAATGTGTGTCTGATGACAGATAGAACCCTGTCTCAGCTGCCGCCTGTTGCAGCAGTGCTGGACTCACTAACAAAACATGGAGTCAAATATAAGATCTTTGAGGACGTGCGAGTAGAACCAACTGACAAAAGGTTAAAAAATGGGCTAATTATTGTCAGTTTTTGCTGATGATAATATAAATGTTTCTGATTATAAACAGAAGTGTGTGAAAGCAACTTTTCTTTCTCTTTTCAGCTTTAAAGCAGCGATTGATTTTGCCAAAAAAGGACATTTTGATGTGTATGTTGCTGTGGGCGGAGGCTCTGTGATTGACACCTGTAAAGCAGCCGATCTCTATGCATCTCATCCAGAGGCAGAATTTCTAGACTTTGTCAATGCACCAATTGGAAAAGGAAAACCCATCACAGCCACACTGAAGCCACTAATTGCTGGTACAAAGACATGCAAAGACATTTTCTTCCTTTCTGTCTCTCTCTCTTGTTTAAGGATTAGTTCACTTCTGAATGAAAATTTCCTGATAATGAACTGACCCCCATGTCATCCAAGATGTTCATGTATTTCTTTTTCAGTCGAAAAGATATTAAGGTTTTTGAGGAAATCATTCCAAGATTTTTGTCCATATAGTGGACTTCAGTGGGGTACAACGGGTTGAAGGTCCAAATTGTAGTTTCAGTGCAGCTTCAAAGTGCTCTACACAAACCCAGCCTAGGAATAAGGGTCTTATCTAGCAAAACGATCGGTCATTTTCTAAAAAAAATATAATTTTTTTTTTATACTTTTAACCACAATTGCTCATCTTGCACTGCTCTGCGATACGCCACACATGACGTAAGCACATTAGAAAGGTAATGCGTGACGTAGGCGGAAGTACAGATCCAGTGTCGACAAAGTGAACGTTCAAAGATTAAGCCAAACACCCTTTACAAAAAAGGTAAAAAAAAACGATATCGGACAATTTAGAAGTTGGAGGAGAAATTGAGTTTTTCACCCTGGTACTTATGCCTATGTCAACGCATGACCTTTCTAACGTGATTATATCATGCGTGGTGGATCGGAGAGCAGTGCAAGATGAGCATTTGTGGTTAAAAAGTATATTAATTAAAAAAATTTTTAGAAAATGACTGATTGTTTTGCTAGACAAGACCCTTATTCCTCGGCTGGGATCATGCAGAGCCCTTTGAAGCTTCACTGAAACTACAATTTGGACCTTCAACCCATTGTACCCCACTGAAGTCCACTATATGGAGAAAAATCCTGAAATGTTTTCCTCAAAAACCTAAATTTCTTTTTGACTGAAGAAAGAAAGACATGAACATCTTGGTTGACATGGGGGTGAGGAAATTTTAATTCTGAAGTGAACTAATTCTTTAATGGTCACCATTTAGCATATTCAGATAACTACAGACCACAGCTCAAGAGACCAAACATTGACCATAGATCAACCTTCATTAATATGCTGAAACATTATACTTACATATATATATTTTTATTTCCATTTTGTGTGACTGTATGTCTGTGCATGTGTAAGTTCCTACAACGGCTGGAACGGGGAGTGAAACCACAGGAGTGGCGATCTTTGACTTTGAGGACATGAAGGCCAAAACTGGTTTGCAGAAACATTTTACTCATTAACATTTCGTCTCTGTTCTCAGTGTGCGTAAACACTGAATTCGGAAAAGTTGAGTTTTGAGGTTTAAGATGAGATAATGGTTAAATAGTTAAGGTGTAATGGTAAAGGTTTAGATCTTTGTACTGTGTTGGTTGTGTAAGTTTAGCACTTTAATGCGTGTGTCTTTTCAGGTATTGCAAATCGAGCCTTAAAGCCTACTTTAGGAATGGTGGATCCCCTGCATACTCTTCACATGCCATCAAGGGTGGCAGCTAACAGCGGGTTTGACGTGCTCTGGTGTGTGTTTACATGAACACTTTATTTATTAACCACATTCAAACCAAGGCAATCACCAAATTCCTTTTCTGTACAGCAAGAAAATGTAAGTATACTGACAGAAAGAACCAATTTGATGATTCCAGGTTTTGCTCATTCTGTGCGAACCTGCTTTATTATCTTCCCATTTGGTTCATGTGATGGCAAAGCTGAATTTTCAGCATCATTACTCCAGTCTTCAGTGTCACATGATCCTTCTAATATGCTGATTTGGTGCTCAAGAAACATTTATTATTATTATTATAATCAATGTCAATGTGACACATTTTTTAGAAATCTTTTGTAACCTTATAAAGGTAATTTTTTATTAGTTTATGCATTCTTGCTAAATAAAAGTATTAGTTTCTTTTAAAAAAAATATGATATTCATTTAGATTATGATATTCTTTGTGTTTGGTTTAAATCTTTCTCTTTATAGTCATGCATTAGAGTCATTCACTGCATTGCCATATAACCTGAGAAGTCCCTGCCCACCCAATCCCATTAATCGCCCCGCTTACCAGGGCAGCAATCCAATCAGTGATGTTTGGGCAAGACACGCTCTCAAGATCGTTGCCAAATTCTTGAAACGGTATGTTGAGTGAGGTCATGTGATTATTTGTTGTTTATTGAATATTTGGATACTTCTCAAAAAATTAGATTTTTGATTTTTGTCAATTTTAAAAGTATTATATTTAAATGTAATATTGGCAAGATATGAAGACGTGTGTGTTGTAGGGCGGTGTGTGATGCGGGAGATGTGGAGGCTCGCTCCAGCATGCACCTGGCCAGTGTGTTTGCAGGGATTGGCTTTGGCAATGCAGGAGTCCATTTATGGTAATTAAATAGAACTAACATTAAATTAACACCCAAAAGAGTTGATTCTGGTAATGAGTTTGGCAGCATCGAATCACAACACACTTAAGAGACTGCTAATGGAATCGCTAGTGCTGCAATGTCATAATTTTCAATATTTGCACATATCAGAACTGACAGCACAAGTGGACTAAATTTATTGCTGTGAGAGTTTAAGGAAAGGCATAGAGCTCTCGCAGCTTTGGTTGAAAGTTAGTAATGGATAGTTAGTGACACAAAGATTTACCTTTGTGACAATACGCGACTTTTATGATAACACAACTTTAATTTAAATCCAGTATGCAGAGGAAAATCACATGGACAGTGATGTGCTTACAATAGTTCTATTGTGTATGTATTTGTGTAAATTATCTGATAATGCCTTGTTGATTGTTCTTTTTCTATGTTCAAGTCATGGAATGTCATATCCTATTGCCGGGAATGTCAAAACTCACAGGGCTAAAGGCTACAATGTAGAACATCCTATAGTGGTAAATATACACTGCATTCAAAAGTTTGGGGTTAGTACGATTTTATTTTATTTTTTAGTATAAAATTATTTTATTTAGTCAGGATTAAATACATTTATGAAGTGACAGTAAAGACATAATGTTACAAACAGTTTCTATTTCAAATAAATGTTCTTTTGAATTTTCTATTTATTGAAGAATCCTAAAAATATGTATCACTGTTTCCAAAATAAAAATAAATAAGATACAATACAATTAGGTTATGATAATAAATGTTTCTTGAGCACCAAATCAGAATGATTTCTGAAGTTATGGCTGCTGAATATTCAGTATTGCCATCGTAGGAATAAATTGCATTTTAAAATATATTAAAACAGAAAACATTTAATTTATTGTATTATTTTACAATATTACTGTATTTGGATAAAATAAGTGCAGCCTTGTTGAGCATAAGTGTTTCAAAAACATTACAAAATTATATTGACCCCAAACTTTTATTGATATTGTGTTTATAGCCTAATGCATGCAATATCACACATTATATATTCTGTAATACATAATAATACTAATTCTAGTACTAACACTAGTACTTCCAATATTGATGGGATCTCACAATAATTTTCATGTGTTTTTCTTCATGGCAGATTCCCTGTGTTTTTCATGCTATAGTTTTACTGTCCCTTTCTCTTTCAGCCTCATGGACTCTCTGTAGTTCTTACTTCACCCGCTGTTTTTACTTTTACTGCAAACATGTGTCCTGAGCGCCACCTGGAGGCAGCACAAATACTAGGTAACACATATAGAAAGCTAATCTTAACATTGTGTCAAATATTAGCACTGTAATGTGATGTAATGCTAATAAAGATTAATAATAACTTTTCTGAAAGTTACATTTAAGAAATGTACTCAGTTGTGTTGCTGTATTGGAAAGTTAAATGTTTATTGTGTAAAACCTATTTGGGGTGCATTGATTATATGTTATTTACTGTCATTTTTGTGATGATTTTAAAGATAATGCTACCTTTAAGAACACTGTATGATTTAATTGATGATGGATGGAGGTTTATGTTACAGATTGTGTATGTGTTTTATAAGGTACTGATGTGAGGAACGTCAAGAAAGAGGATGCTGGCCGTGTGTTGGCGGACACTCTCAGATCGTTTCTGTATGACCTGGAAGTGGAGGATGGCTTGTCTGCAATTGGCTACACTAAAGAGGACATTCCATCTTTGGTGAAGGGCACCATCCCTCAGGTAAACAAATTACGTTTCGTCCCTGTACTAAAAAGTGCTACAGAGATCATTTTTTGCTGAAAGCTGAAATTCTGCTCCATCAAAAATCACCCAACACCTGAAAATAAAAGAGAAATATGGCTGACCTCCTTCAGCTAAAACGACTTTTCATAATCATTATTATTATTATTAGGTAACACTTTATTTTACAGTGTCCTACATCATGTACTTACTATAGTAATAACAGTAAATTATGCATATTTACGTGAAACTAACCCTAAACCAAACCCTAATCCTAACCCTATAGTAAGTACTTATTGTTAATTAATGTTACTCAGTACTTAAATGTAAAATTACACTGTTACAAGGACACATTAAAATAAAGTGTAACCCATTATTATTATTTTGTTATGATGATTAAGGCCGTTTCTTGGCATAAAGGCAAACTAGGCAGTTGCGTAGGACGTCACCAGCTGGAGGGGGTGCCAATGAGCACCTCAACCGTAAACGTACCTATTAAGCTCACCAAAATCTAAATTGAGACATTTTTAGTGCACAGGATATTGGTTTCAGTACAAGAAGTTATGTTAAAATAAAATATTAATCTCTCACAGAATAATATTTAGTTTTGTTTTAAATGACAAAAGCATTTCAATTAAGATGTACATCATTAAATGCAAAAAAGTCTGGCTGTGCTTAATGGGTACATTTTTGTACCCTTTAAGCACACCCCTGTTGCCATTAAGCTCACAACATGTTTTATTAAAAATTCTTGTTTATTTTAAACAACCTTTTTAAAGAATTGAAAAATGTTTTATTTTAAGGTACAGAGTCAATCACAAAAAAAACAAAACACTAAAATTAAGCAACAAGGCATTCAGTTTGATCAGTTATATATTCTAATTTCATGACCGGTGTTTTGTTTTGCTCTCTCTTCTGCGCTTCCGCGTTCGTCATTACGTCATGCGTCAAGTCAGAGTTCACTCTTTCGCCGTAAATCGATGTACGGCCGTCTGTCGGAAGCTAGTTATTTTATTTTTTAAACTTTTAAATATGGATATTTTTCTCACACAAATGCATCGCTTCGCTTCAGAAGGCCCTTATTAACCCCCCGGAGCCATGTGGATGTCTTTTATTATGGATGGTTGCACTTTTTTGGGCTTTAAAATCTCATCCTCTATTTACTGTCATTATAAAGTTTGGAAGAGCCAGGACATTTTTTAATATCAAAAATGTTAATATAACTCTGATTGTATTAGTCTGAAAGAAGAAAGTCATATACACCTAGGATAGCTTGATGGTGAGTAAATCATGGGGTAATTTTTATTTTTGGGTGAAATAACCCTTTAAGGCTGTGAAAAAAAGTTATTAATCATTTTATAAAGATTAACTTAAAGTGACAACCATCAGTTAATATTTAAAGTCTGTTTATGAAGTATTTACATAGACGTTTAATGTGGATGAGCTTAAAGGGAGCACACTGAGATTAAATTGGAGCAGCAACAATTTTTAATTAATAAATATTACATTAAATTTAAAGGACAAGATTTTGATAAATAAATAATCTAGGTCATGTATTAAGTTTATACATATTTTAATATGAATAACTATTATTGACAATATCTATGAAATTATACTTTTTCTTATCGATGTCACACTGAAGCAGTGTGATTTTCATAGTAGTGCACCCTTTAAGCTCACCTTACAAAAATATGAAGTCTTTAAAAAATGCAGCAGTTTAAAACCACAGACCATCAATAAACTGTTAATGTATAATATTATGGATTTAAACGTACAAGCCAGTAATGCCTGTAAAGTAATATATTAGTGTAGCAAGCAATCTTTTACAGCTAGTAAGATAACTATGTTCTGTAGCATCTGCGCTATGTTGCTAAAACTATCTTTTGGATATAACTGTAATTATTTTCTACATGCAGGTTCCAGGTTGTACTACGCAAAAGTCTAAACATTAATCTCTTAATTTTGCAGTAAGTAGTTATAACTACCCACCAAAAAAAGGCTTAACCACCTTAAAAATGCACTTTTAAGAGGCTCCTCTTTTGGTGAAAGTTTTCAGACAGCTTTCAAAATGGCCACCAGACAGTGTGAACACATGGATACCCATATCTCAGTGTGCAATGATCTGATTTTCTTGAAATTACAGGAGGTATGTAGTAAAAAACTCATCAATTGGTTAAGACATCAAGTATGATAATACATAATTTTTTCTTTTTATAATCTGAGCTCGAATATGGTAGTGTGTTTAATGGGTACTTGAGCTTAATAGGTACGTTTACCTATATATATAACATTAAAAAAAAATTATTATATCATTCAGGGGTCTTCAACAGGAGCTCCAATTGTCCCTCCCGCATTAAAGTGTATGAAGTAAAATTATGCAATGTATAAGCTGCATCATTTATGCTTATTTCAAAGGCAACTTTAGCATCATAACAAAGTATTTTAAATACATTAATATGGTATTTATGCATGTTTTATAGACCCAGCTTAAAATGCAACACTCCGGTGCATATAACATTATACCAGTTACTATTATAATTAAGTAAATAAAATAATTATATTATTTTATGTGTTAAAATTATCTTAGAGGGATTAACTGAGTTTATTGTTGTGTATTTTTCACAGGAGAGGGTAACTAAACTGTCTCCTCGAGCTCACACTGAAGAAGATCTGACCGCTCTATTTGCTGCGTCCATGAAGCTCTACTGAGCTCTTAAAGGACATTTTAACATGGTTGGTGTTCGCAGAAGTTCACAGCCTCAGATTAGCTGTGCTGATTTCATTATGTAAGCAGAGACACTGATCTGAACACACATTGACCTCACTGGACTTTAATCCTTTCAAAGTGATGTCACAGACTTAAGACAAAAACACACTCACAATCAGATACTCTATTCTGTACACCAATCTAAATATGACACATATGTTTGTGTTTCATGTGTCATCAACATATTTAAACATAATCATCATAGTAATCATATTTAAACCACCCTGTATACACACACAGTATGGATACTCTCCATTCACTGTAACTCTTAGGCTGATTTGTTAATCAGAGTGATTTAGGCAGGTTGTATTTAAATGACTCTAATCTAAGAATTAGGATTAGACTTTTAATTGCATTAGTTTTTTTGGTCGAGTTTGATCATTTTCCTAATCGACTGCATCAGACACCATCTGTATTATCTGTATTATCCCGTAAATTGAATTTAACTTTTAAAACAGTTTGTGTAACATACTGATAATGTCATTATTTCTTATTTTATTATAAATTGACAAAGATTGTCCATTAATTTTTCATTTAATACATTGTGTGTCTAGAGATCGGCATTATTTAGCAGAATACCAAAATAATTTTGACATGGAGGAAATTGGAGCAAGGTTTTTTTTATTAGTGATGGGCAGTGTTGGGTAAGTTACTCTAAAAAAAGTAATTAATTACTAGCTACTAAATACATCTTCAACAGTAATTAGATGACTGTACTATTTACTCTCTAAAAAGTATTGCATCACTTATTGCTGATTGCTTTATAAGTCACATATCAACCTTGGCCAGTTGAACTGTACAAGGATGGACTTGAAACTGCTCTTTTAATTCTTACAAATAAATAATATAAAATTGCATAAATTATTCTGACCAAAGTATCTAGAGGAGGTTACATTAAAAACTGATTTCATCATTAGACATTCAATTTTGATGTTATTGTTTTATATATAAATGTTCTATAGTGTATATAATGTTTAATTAAATTACATAAAAATTAGGAGTAATCCCTTACTTTACTTTTTCAAGGGAAAAGTCATTAAAGTACAGTAATTATTTACTTAGTAAGGAATTACACCCAAAACTAGTGATGGTCAACTAGAAGACTCTATAGAGAAAGGAAAGGTACCAATGATGTTGTTAACAGTATTACGCATCTGATTTTAAAACACCTAGAGGACAGCAAAGCTTATGCACGTTTGCTCTTTGTAGGTTTCAGTTCCACTTTTAATACGGTTCACCCGCTCCTTCTGATCCAGAATATGAGCCAGTTGAATGTTAACCCTTTCCTGATCAAATGGTACCACTCTTTCTTAACTAGCCGTACTCAGGTTGTGAAGATCAATAACACCCTCTCAGACTCAAAAATAATGCACATAGGTGCTCCCTCAGGGCTGTGTAAGCTCGCCTGTGCTCTTTACACTCTACACTAATGACTGTGTAAGTTCACATGCAAGAAATTTCATCTTTAAATTGTCAGATGACACAGCAATCCTGAGCCTACTGTATAAAGACAGTGATCCATTTTGCTATCATTCTGAGATAAAGAACTCTGAACAGTGGTGTGATGCCAATAAATTGATTTTAAATGTTAGAAAAATGGAAGAGATAGTGTTTGACCCCAGAGCAGTCGGTGCCCACAGTCCTGTTGTTATTCAAGATACTCAAATTAAACAGGTGTTTTCCTATATGTAACATGCTCACATGGCAGGTTCATGTTGATATTTTATATACTAAACTCCAACAAAGACTGTACTTTCTGAGAAGACTAATGCTGCGTCCCAATTCGCCTACTTATACTACGTCCTAAAAGTATGTACTGTTTTTGTAAAAAAAAAGTACATACTTTTGAGTGTGCAACAGAAGAGTATGCAAGCTTTGGGACATACTACCTCGTCATAACTGCGTATTTAACGGACGTTCTGTCGCTTAATTACGCAACCTGTAACTGTTTAAACTACCCTGTCAATCATCTTGTCACAGTTAAAATCCTCCACATTTAATTACATTTATTTTCCTACCGTTTCGGAGAGAAATGTAGTCACACGTTGATCTGCCAGTCATGGGAATTCATGCAGAGAACTCTGCTCATCTTTGCATAATGATGCATTTAAAAGTTAATGACCAAACGCATCGTTATTAAAGTTCACAATGCTGTTGCAGATTAAATATAATGTGGATAACATTTAATAAATATCTTTTCGTCAGGTTGGATACTGATTATTAATCGTTCAAGCCTATTTATCTTAAGCGCTCTGCTTAACCGTCGGACCTCGCACGTCACGTCATGTTTGTAGTTTTTTAACACTTTTTATTCATATTTGTAGTTCTAATCGAATCCTCGTCCACAGCGCAATGTGTTATGGGCAATATTAACCATTAGAATTGTGCACGGATCTGCACTTCAAATTCTAACCGGAAAAAGTAGACCATCTGGGTATCTTTGGAATACTCATTTCAACATACTACGATTTGGGACATACTAATTCTTTTTTCGATTACTATTTAGGACGGATAGTATGCGAATTGGGACGCAGCATAAGACTTTGGTGTCAGCAAATAAATCATGACTGTGTTCTATCAGGCTGTTCTGGAGAAACTAATCAGGTATGGGATTCAAGCTTGGTATGGTAACCTCTCTGCACAATTAAAAAACAGACTTTTTTATATTGTCCAGACTGCCATAAAAATTGTGGAGTGGAAAGACCATCCATCACTCCAAACATTACATGAGCAGTCTGTGTACAGAGGGGCACATAGGATACTGACTGACCTTTCTCACATTCTACACTCTGAGTATGTGCTTCTGCCTTTAGGAAGAAGGAATAGAGTGCCTAAATGTCGACTTAACCAGTTTAAAAATAATTTTTTGCCTGCCTTCATTAGGATATTGAATGGCAAGGACAAAGGCCAATGATTGTCCCTGGTTAGCACTGATTACCCTATAGTATTACTGTTTTATACTATTTATTCTTATTTTGGGGTTATTGTTATTTATTGCTAGTTTTATGATATACGAGGAGTTATTTGTGGAATAACTGTGCAATAACTGTGCATTGCTGTGCAATACGATGCCTGTCTACATGTTTTGTCCCCATGTTTAGATTGTTTAGGCGAGATACATGTGATTGATTGACTTATTTATTTGTTGTGTTATTGTGTGATTCGGAAATGCAGCATTCACTAAGCCCGGGACAAATTTCCCCAAGGGAACAATAAAGTATATTGTTTTGTAGAAAGTAAACTGGAAAATTTACAACCAATGTGTTTAGATTTGCATACTGTGCACTCGAAACCTGTGAAAATGTCATTATTATCTAACTAAGCTGTATATATAGGGTGACTTCAGGTTGATTGGGACACTTTTCCCAGTCTTCTCAATGGCAAAAAGTGTCCTAATCAACCTGAAAATACCTTATTCAGAGCAGCGCCATCACAGGTATGAAAGTGAGGCTGTGAGGGATAGACTTCTCGTGTTTTCAATGGCATTTACTGTAAAAAGCTATATAAAGCTCCTAGATCACTTATAGTTTTTTTTTTTTCTACTGGAATTTCTTAGAAAGATATTTGTCCTGACTTTCATCAGCAGAACAAACTTAAAAACACATTAAATGACAGTAAAACCCACTGAAGAGATGTATTTCTATCTCTCACAGCCTCGCTTTCATTCCCGTTAAAAATCAAAGATGGCACTGCTGTGAATAAGGTCTATTCAC
>RJVU01061481.1:1835907-1883184 GCA_003731715.1 Anabarilius grahami
TTATATAAGTGCTGTTATTATGACAACCAATATGGACGTGTGCACAGAAAAAAAGTGTACACAATTTGGTGAACAATTTAAGTGCTTATTTAGAGACAAGCTATTAAAATAAATTGTAAAAAGCATTAAATCAGTGCTTAGAAATTTAAATTTGACAATATTATCATTTTGCTGTACCTTTTTTGACATGATGTGAGGTTATCTATTTAGTGATTTGTTTTGTTTAAGGACCGGGTATAGAATGTGAAGTGTAGTGTCGTGCGTTAAGGGTCGGAGTGAGTTTCTGTAAGTGCAGAGAGCTGACTTTTAGAAGCGTGTGATTGGCTGATCAGAGCTGTGAGCTGCAGCATTTAAACAACTGAAGTGGAACAGATTTAAATAGATTTAAGAGTGCTGATGTTTCCTAGAAAAGAACCTAACCAAGATCTCCTAATGTGTGTGCGTCTGAGAGTATTTAAAGAGAGGAGAAGGTTTAGCAATAGCAGTGACTCTGAATTAATCAATAAAGTGTCTCAGCTCTTCTTTCACTGTAGTTGCATTTAGAGTTTGTGGGTTGTCTGACTTCATCATGCAGCAAATCTACACGCAGAGCCATGAAGAGTTTGAAGTGTTCACTACTGTGCTGTCTCCTCAAGGTTAGTCATCTTTTCATGCTTGCCTTTTTATAATTTCTGTTTAATTTAGAATTATAATTAAAGTGAAACGATTGAATCTTGCAGTTTGTCGAAAGAGAGTGATATTCAAGCACCAAGGAGAAATGGTAACAAATGTTCTCAGCTGCAGCATCATTTGATACAGCAGTTTTTATGCTACAGAGCTGATGGTGAGATCAAATTATGTTTTTGTTTTTTTGTGTGTATGAGATGGTTGTGGCAGCAGACTACAGTGCAGACAGTGACGAAGAGGTGTGTGTCCGTGCTGGTGAGGTCGTGTTGCTGCTGTATCAAGAGAATGCTGACTGGTGTTACATCCGACTTCAGAACGGAAAGGAGGGATACCTGCCTACAGCCTGTTTCACTCCGGTATTCATGCACACGAAACACTTTCGATGCACAAATTATACACTACATGGCCTACAGTACACCTATGTGCTAGTTGAGCATTTAATTTCAAAACAATGGGTGTTCCCTTGTGAAAAAGAAGTACTTTAGCATACTTTTTATGAGTAGGGTTGAGCGGGACACAACCTAACGCGGGGATAGTTGTAACTCACATGGTTTAAAAGTTTCCACACATGCCAGCATGACAAAACGTAGTGTATTTACTAGTTGCCATATCAACGCGATATAGAGAAAAAAAAGCACCGAAATTCAAAATCTTAGTAAGATATCATTGAACTTTTATTCAACCATAGCAAAAGTAAATTTCTCATGTCAGTTTTGTAGTATTTATATAAAATGAGACAAATCTGCTATTATTTTAATCTTCAATCTGTTATTTAGCAGTTTAGATTGAATGCTTTATCTAACCAGCAGAAGACACTAGCTGGGTTTAAATCCAAGTTAAGCAGGCGGGTCACGTCGTAGCACTGTTACAATGTGCCCTATATTAGACATATGCTATTCGATGATGTTAGCGATATAATTCACATTAACTAATGTTATGAATGAGAGTCAACTTTCAGAAATTATTAGTTATTATTATGTTTCAACTATGCTGTATAGCTGTTTTGTGGTGTGTTTGCTGTCAAACTCAAAAAATTAGTTCACTTTTAATTCTTCAAAAAAATGCCATTATTTTATGTGAAAAAGTTTTATTAATTGTATTTTATTAACAAAATATTTTAGTTTGTCTTGTATGTTTTTATTAGATCAGATAACATTTTAAGCTGTCATATAGTCATGTTAGTTACAACATGCCCCACCTATTCTTTCGGGGTAAATAAAGAAAAAAGTATACACTGTATTAATGTAACAAAACCACGTAATTGTTCTAGACATGTGTTAAAAATTTAATGTGGGAAAAAATAAATACTTTGAACCCCAAGTGGATTTACACAAACTGAGAAAGTCAAAAAGTGTTAGGTTGTGCCCCGCTCTCCTGTACTTAAAATACTTAAGTGCAAACTGAATGTAATGTTTTCTGACACTTAATTGCATGTTTTTTGCATTTAAATGAAAATGTATTATAGTTTACAATTCAGATTAATTTATAGTAAACACATTTAGTTGAATATAAGAGTGACCCACTTAAGTACATCCTTATATGTAATTTCATAGTTGCTTCTATTGTCTTTGAAATATGGTTAAAATGGACTGTACCAAAGAGCATTTATGGTAAACTAAAATGTACTTTTAATGTCAGTTTTGTATAACATGTATTTAAATTTATTTATTCTTTTGCAATTTAGTACATTTAAAATATCGGAGTGTCTGTGTACACTAAGTGCAAATAGCGTCCCTTGTTGGCAAACGCTATTTACTTGTTATTAAAACTCATTATTAAAACTTGATGTCTTCAGTGGCGCAACAGTAGCGAGTAATGCTTGCAAATCCGGTTTTAACGCGATTGCTGTGGGTTCGAATCTGCCTTTTGCCGAATCTGCCTTTTTTTCGCTTGCATTTATTTTCAATAAAAATGAAAATAATGTTCTAAAAGTGGAAATAAACTGCGAACGAGTGTTTAATAATATTAAAACTGTTTATTGGGTAGGGTTAGGGGAAGGTGTAGGGAGGGTTTTTATTCTCCCATTAAGGCAGCATCCATTTAATAATTTTAATAAATATGATCATTTACACTCTATGATATTATTAAATACTGTTAATGTACAAAAATACAGAGGTGCAAATAGTATCTGCCAATATAAAGTATAGATAGCATCTAATTAGCCTACTATTTACTCTTATTGCAAAGAACTGATACTTTTACATGGTGTAAATAGAATCTTTCACTATTTTCACCTAGTGTAAATAGCATATCGCTAAGAAAATGCTGCTATTGTCACTTAGTGTAAATAAAATATATTTCTATTTGCACTTAGTGTAAATAGCATCTATCGCTAAGAAAATATGCTATTTTCACTTTGCTGCCTTAAAATATATTAATTTTTAATATGATATCGAATAATGTTACAGTGACATTATAATCAAGTATTTTATATGTGCTTTATAAGTCAACATAAGTGTACTTCTTTAAAGCACAAGAACAGTTTATTAAAATTATTTAATATGTACTTTAAAGTAAAACTTTTAATTTGAAATTATTACAAAGGGCACTTTTTAAAAGTGTACTTAAGTGTGTTAAGAAACAGTCATAAAAGTGTACACTTAAGTGGACTTATATTTTATTAATATATTATATGAAAGTACAGTTTTTTTATATATTCTTTTAAGATTTGAAGTACACTACAAGTGCACATTCATTACAATTAAGTGTAGTTAATTTTCACAATGGTTAATAGGGAGATGCTCCCATTGCTGCTATTTAAAGCTTCTTCTAGCAAGGCTTTCTATTCCATTTTCAGCATTTGTGTATTTGTTTTAACATGGTTGTTTATATCTTTTGATTTAGTGTGCTAGTAGGAAATATGAATTTTATCTTTGCAGACATTACTTTTGCAAACTGAGATGGCCTAAGTTCAAAAAAGAACTGTGGCAACTTCTCCAAGTTGCTTGAAACAACATTAAAAACAAACTAGTAACCTAAAATTGATATTTCCTACTCGCACAGTAAAGCTAAATATATAATTGCCTGTCTTAAAACAAATGTTTTTGTAAAGCATCTAACGTGCCTAAGATGTGTACACAGTACTGTATGTGTTTATGTGTGTGCAGAAGCAGGAGCCATTGAGACCCATCATGACTCAGGCGCCGCAGAGCTCTGTGCAGGAGGAGTCTAATAATCACAGTGGCTCTGCTGGGTGAGAGCTTGTGATGTTTTGTAACTCTGATTTGCTTTTGTTGTACTGTGGGATCATTGGTGTTTGTATCCCTAGAGGGCGCTCTCTGAAACTTCTGCGGCGGGCGTCTCTGTCAGGAGTGCCGGGTTCACCTCGATTACTTCGGCGGCTGCTGTCTCGTCGACGTAGTGATGGTCATGCAGTTCGTTCGATCGGCTCCATAAATCCAGCATTCAATCCTGACTGATGCATCCACCCTAAGAGCTCCACTTTTCCCTTTTAAATGGGACACAGAGCAGCAGAAACTAGGACAGCATGACACTAAAAGTTCAGTCCGTACGCAGCTCCTTCTTGTGGAGGAAAAAATGAAAGTTCGGTGTCCTGATTAGGGGTTGGGACCTCAGGAACTTGCAAGCTTGTGGGGCTGATCCTGCATCTGGTGTCAGGAGTCTTTAATATTAGGTTACTGCCCCACATGTAAATACTTGATGTAAATATTGTGATTTGAACTTAAAAGACATTTGAATGTCATTACACTGCAGTTTTAATGTTAACATCACACCCTTAGCCTAAGAATATATTTGTTTGAATATGTATTTGTTTCATCTAATAATGCACAAAGACTACAATGATTGAGAAAGTTAATTTAAATTTTAAACGTGTATTTGTGTGTGCGTGTGTGTGTGTATGTGTGTGTGTATATATATATATATNATAGGGTGAATTTACATTTAGATTTCCATTTAAAAAAAAATTTTTTTTGTATGAGCAATTCAATTAATTCATTCTGGTTGTGTTCTGCATATGGATAATAAATGTTACATCTCCATGAAATGGTGTAAAAGACTCAAATTGATATGTGGAAGTGGAAGATGCCAGCAGACAAAAGGTTTCAGTTGTTGCCAGTTTAATTTTTGTTGTTTATAAAAATGGATTGCTGCCCTTTGCATTATTTTTGGAGAATTCACGTGGAATAAAATAATCATTGTATAATTACTTTTCCCTTGAAAAAGTAAGGGATTACTCTTAAAGACACAATATGTAAGATTTTTGCAGTAAAATATCCAAAACCCACTAGGCCAGTGTTATATATTTTGTTCAGTTGAGTACTTACAATATCCCAAATCTTTCCAACTATTTATAAATCGTGAGAAAATCACGATTTTTAACCAAGGTTTTTTTTTATTTCAACTTTCAGAAAAACATACAAATGACATTTAACATAAAAAACAAACAACCAACCAAACAAAAATTGGGGATACACATAACAGATCTTACATGATACAGGGTAGAGCCTTAAATTCTGCAAATTACTTTTTCCAGTATGAGAGATGTTTTTATACACTTCTTATTTCTATGAATTGAGTTCAGTGAAATATTTTACATAAAATATTTTAAGGTCTTTACAGAAAAAAAATTAAATGAGGGTGTAATAGACATTACTTTAGCTTTATGTATATGAAACTTCTCAAGAAGAATAATTCATTTGAATGTGTTATCAATTATAACAGAGCCGGTGATTTTTAACCAAGGATACGGGACGTGTCCGGGAGTCGCCTGTCAATGGCGTCATATCCTCGTTACCCTTGGTTTCCTGCTTCATTTTGTAGAAACCATGGAAACACTAAAGACGCTTTAATATATTACATGTTTTATTAGACAAGGGAACAACTGTTTGGTTACATTTATAGACAGAAAACTAATTATTGTTATATAGCTCAACACGTTTAGTCTTATTGTTTAAATCTAATTTTCTTGATTTTCCGAGAGTACCATGCTTTTACCGTGCCTCAGAGAAAAACACTATTTTGTCAAGTAATTCAGCATTTTCTCCATCATACAATACATTTTAAAATTAATTGCATGCCATTTATCAACACAAACCACCCAGCATTTATTATTATATTCTAAAATCGATCTAGCTTACTGCAGTGTGCAACAGTGTCTCACAGCAGCCACCAAGCGAACGCACAGAGTAACGTTATAACAATTTTCAACACACTCAAATGTATCTAATATGATAAACAGAGCTGCGTTACTTCATACTCATGACTGGAAAAGCGGAAGCGTCATGAAGCTATGCCTTTGTTTTGAATAGGCGACCTCTAGTGGTGAAATCTACATATTGTAGCTTCAATTTTTTCTGTAATTTAATAACAC
Organism: Anabarilius grahami; assembly: GCA_003731715.1. Lineage (NCBI taxonomy): Eukaryota > Metazoa > Chordata > Actinopteri > Cypriniformes > Xenocyprididae > Anabarilius > Anabarilius grahami. Next base: position 1,841,906 of record RJVU01061481.1, read on the forward strand.
TTCTGATGTAATTGCATTAAATACTATAGAACAATTCTAAAACAATAGTGGATTTAACATCAAATTTTGATGTTAAAATATATGTTTTCCCTTTACACACTTTGGTCAGTACAAGAATAATTTATGCAACTGTATTTTGTTTATTTGAAAGAATAAAAAGTGCAGTTTTGCGTCTGTCCTTGTATTGTTCAACAGGTCAAGTTTGATATGGGATTTAGAAAGTAATTAGTAATCCATTTTTTTAGAGAGACTAATTAATATGGTAATTTAATTACATTGTTGAAGATGTAATTAGTAGCTAATGAATAACTTTTTAGAGTAACTAACCCAACACTGATCGTATAATCACTGGAGCACTATTGATTTCCCTGCAACGATGTCTTAATTTAGGAACAAATAAAAGTTGTAAAATAGTCACTACAGTTTTATTTTACCCTGGTATGAATACTGTTAAATGATGATGCTTACCCTTGGTGCTTTTAAATTATTATGGGCTTTTTAGCTTTTATTTGTAGGTCGTTGACACACAGCTCTGACTCCTGTCATTTTGTAATTCACAGTCTGGCTATAATCAATCACTTTATCAGACATAACGAGGACAAAAATATATTAACACTAACTAGGTAATACATTACAATTAGGTTCAATTTGTGAATGCATTAGGTATCATGAACTAACAATGAGCGATTTTTACAGCATTAAAGGGATAGTTCACCCAAAAATGAAAATTCTGTCATCATTTACTCACGCTCACGTTGTTCCGAATCTGTATGAATTTCTTTCTTCTGCTGAACACAAAAGAAGATATTTTGAAGAATGTTGGTAATGGGCTCCATTGACTTATATAGTATGAAAAAAATTAAATACTATGGAAGTCAATGGGACCCATCAACTGTTTGGTTACAGACATTCTTCAAAATATCTTCCTTTGTGTTCAGCAGAAGAAAGAAATTCATACAGATTCATAACAACGTGAGGTGAGTAAATGATGACGGAATTTTCATTTTTGGGTGAACTCTTTAAGGTTAATTTTAATAAATGTAACCTACTATTGTTTAACATTGTTCACAGTACATTAATGTTAATTTTTACAACCTTAAAAATGTTTTAGTATACACTACTGTTCAAAAGATTGGGGTGAGTAAGAAATGAATACTTTTATTCAGCAAGGATTCATTAAATTGATCAAAACTGGCAGTAAAGACATGTTACAAAAGATTTAAATGTCAAATAAATGTGGTTCTTTTGAACTTTTTGTTCATCAAAAATGTTAACCGTTTTCTACATTGATAACAATAATGTTTCTTGAGCAGCAAATCAGCATATTAGAATAATTTCCGAAGGATCACGTGACAAAGACTGAAGTAATGATGCTGAATTCAGCAATAAATAAATTACATTTTAAACTAATGTGTAATAATTTTTCACATTAGTCTTGTTGAACATGAGACTTCTTTCAAAACAATAAAAAAAATTCTGTGAAACATTTGAACAGCATTGTACGTAAATTTTAAAATAAACCAAGAAGATTTTTTTTTTGTGTTAGTATAAAATTTAGTGTTACCTGAAACCTAATAGTTAAATGTTATCACTAATAAAAATTGATGTGGTCCATTTGTGACCTATTACAGAAACACCACTAGCGTTGTGTAAGAAAGTGATTCAGAAACAGTGACCACATTATTTCATACAGATGGAATAACTTTATTGTTGTTAGGCTGAAAAGTAATCAAGCATGCAAACAGCAGATTCCTCAGCTGTGTAGAAACATCCAACTGTTTTATTGAAAAACAGAGGAGAAACAATCCAGAAGGGAGGGGAAAAAAAAAACCCAGATTCAATATCTGTACAGATGAAAGTATAATACAATATATACCACTATTGTACACTGGAATACAATATATCAGGAGGGCAGCAGTCACAGAGAAACAACCTGCGCTTGAGTCTGTGTTACATAAAGCAGTAAAACATCTCTTTTGTGCTGCTCTTCTTTACACCAACAATATCAATTATGTTCAAGAGCTAATAAACACACCCACACAGAAAAGTGCTCTGGTAAATATGTCGCCGACTTAAAAAAATAACCCCAAAATAAGACAATCTTTTCAAAAGCAAAAGCTCATCAGGCCTCTAACAGCATCATGCTTCACTTGGCCTTTGACCAAAGTCAGGCCTCGTTCCAAAACTCCAGTTTATCCTTCTCAGAACCGGATCGTCTGTCATACGGCACCATTGGGAGAAGTGTCACGCACAAACAACGCAGATCAGAGCTGGGGAGGGTAGAAGACTTGTTAAGGCTGTAAATAACAGGTTTGACCACCTGTTTTTTTGGCAACACCATGTTAAATGCAACAGCTCAGCAAAGTTTCAATAGATATGAACGGAGGTCTCTCTAGGATTTTCCATCTGTTTTGTGTTCTACCCAGTGACTAAAGCACAAAGATCAACAGCTCTAGTAATCAAATTTTTTTGGTTTATATCAATCAGTTGCCAAGGTGACAAGCAAAATCTGTTTAGAACAGAATGTGAATATCTTTCTTTCTGAACTCACACATTGCCCTGTACTTCAGCATTTTATTATGTCCTAACACAGCTAACAATATTACTATAGCGCTGAAATCAGAATATCCTGAAAATGTCACCAACTCTGCTACTTTCCATTTAGATTAAGCCAAAATCTACATTACATTCCAATACCAAGTAAACTTGTAGGAATTGTCTTGTACTGAACAGTGTTCAAAAAAGAAATGACATGCAAAAGGGCACAGCAAAACCAAATATTCAGCCTGAATGACTTTGGGCCGCATTAAAGGCAACATTGTCAAGAGTTCAAAGGCCAATCGGAGATTTCAGAACAGAAACTTGCTCTCAGATCTATGGATACTCCATGCTGACCTGCTGAGAGAGGTTTCAGAGCTCTGGGACTTTTAAGTAAATGTGAAATGCTGCTGGAACTCTTTGCCAGGCTTTTACCGTGTAGTGTTCTTTGGATAGACAGCAATGCATTGTGGGTAATACAGGGTAGAGAAGTGCAAAAGATGACTTCATCACTGAGCTGACACCTGGTTTGTTCCACGGGCCACTACTAAGTGCACACAGGGCTGAAGTTTAGACTCAGTGAGACAGTCAAAGTTACAAATTGGATTGTGAATAATTAGATTGTGAATCCAGCAATGAGGGTCAAAGTGCACTTTGATTATATAAGTACTATGTATCTACTAGCAAAGCTCAAGGGTGATCTTAAAGGGATAGTTAACCCAAAAATGAAAATTCTGTCATAATTTACTCACCCTCATGTCATTCTGACTTTTTTCTGTGAAAAAGATTTTTTTTAAAAGTGCTTCCTATTTATTTTATCCATACTATGAAAGCTAATAGGGTCCAATGTTACATGGACAAAAACGGTTCAAAATATCTTCTTTTGTGTTCCAAAGAAGAAATTAAGTTGTACAAGTTTGGAATGGCATGAGGATGAGTAAAAGAATAACAGAATTTTCACTTTTAGTTGAACTGTCTCTTGCAATAAATTAGTGTGCACCATGTATATATTTTAAGTGGATGAAAGCCGACACTCAATACCGTAAATAATCACTCCAAATTTCACATCTTAAGACTGAGAGAATATTTAAGGAATGCGTTTTACACTAAAAAGACGCATACGTCAGTAAATCGGCTGCACCCTTATTTGTTAGTCGGATCACAGTGTGTGTGTATGTGTGTTATGCCGGGAAGCTCACTCTGCTGTAAGGATAATGAAGCATCAGGATTGGTCCATGGGCTCAAAGGTGCTGGGAGGCTCCGCCCCATGACCCTCCATCTCCTCCTGTTTCTCAGGAGTCTCTTCTTCCTCCCCATCATGCCTTGCTGTTGCGTGCTGGCGCAAGTGTTTGTCCATGGACGCCTGTATGCTTGAGACCATCTCCTGCAGGCGCTGCCGCTGGGCCTCGATCACAGCGGGCTCCAGCCCCATGCCGCGGCCCTCGCGTAAAGTGAGCATGCCCGGGGCCACGCGCACCAAATCCTCCCCCGACAACGTTAACCCTTCTTCGCGAACGCTGCTGCTGAGATCCACACCACTGCTGTGTTGCCGCCTGATTGGTGGGTGTTCAGGAGGGGCGGAACCCAATGAGTGGCCTTTGCCCTGGAAGACAGTGACGTTCTGCTCTTTCTTGCGCACTGCGCCGCCGGTGCCCAATCGCAGGCTGTGGGCGGGGCTTCCTTCACGGCTACGGGAGGCTGCGTCTGAGCGGAGTTGGGAAAGGGCCTCCTGGACGAGCTCCTCCACGTCAGGGCCCACTGGAAAATGACCGGCTGTGTCCACACACAACTCCAAACGCTCCTCTGATGCATTGAACACAAATGTCTTTCCAGACAAGTGGGGCAGTGTGCAGTGTTTCCCATCCAACAGACCTTAACACAGAAATAGAGAATGTTAGCTTCATACACAAAAAATTATACGATAGAATAACAATATGTATCACATATACACATTTTTGTGGAACAACAATATCCCCTCCCCCCCAGAAAAAACAACAACAAAAAAGTATTGAAATATGTTTTTGACTTGGTAGAAAAAAATAAAAATACTACTGTCACTGTCCCACTAGTGGGACGTTTGCCATTATATATTTAAAACAATAATATCTTAGTGTAAACCTAAAATAAAATTGACAAACTATATATCATTTGAAAGCTTACAAATTGTAGTTTTCTGATTTGTAGTTTTCTGATTTTCAAGACATATGACAGAGGAACAGCAATTTATTAATTCGCGGCAACAATATTTACAGACTCATAAAGGCGTGTTCAGACATTTATTTTGAAATAGCAATTGAAAATAAAAAATCTTTTTGCATGTCTTTTATGTGTTTGTTAAAGGATGAATTCAAACCAAATTCTGCCAATAATACTTCTGAATAGGATGTCTGTTTCATAAACTGTATGAACACTATGGAAATAAATGGTTTAGGTCACTCAAAACATTGAGACAGAGCGCATTTAGGCCACGCCCACACCGAAGGGGAAAACAATCCAGCCGTCTCCATTGACTTTGTATAACGTGAGGCTGCCTCCTCGTCATTTCTGGCTTATATAAAAAAAAAACAGAACAATGTCTAAAAGCTGCTATGTGACACGGTGTACAGCAAACAAGCTAAAAAACCCAGAACTAAGTTTTTATAAGCTGTCGACCCCAAAAAACTAATGTTTAAGGACACAAAAGTGGATACAAGCAGTGAAACAGAGCACAACGGGTTATATTACTATAAGAAATACATTGGAGGGGAACGTAATTGGTGACAGGTTATGCTAAATAAACAAAGGAGAAAAAAAACATTCATTATTTTTAACCATGTCAAAGAATTATTTCACCTGTCGCCGAATACGTTCCCCTCCAGTGTATTTCTTATAGTAATATGACCCGTTGCACTCTGTCTCACTGCCTGTATCCACTTTTGTGTCCTTAAACATTGTTTTTTTGGAGGTCGACAGCTTATAAAAACAGTTCTGAGTTTTTTGGCTTGTTTGCTGTACACCATGTCACATAAGCAGCTATTAGACATTGCTCTGATTTTTGTTATAACCCAGAAATGACGAGGAGGCAGCCTCTCGCAATACAAAGTCAATGGAGACGGCTGGATTGTTTTCCCCCCCGGTGGGCGTTGTTTTCAGATTATGATGCGTATCGCTCTGTCTCTACAGGCTATATGGAAATGGAAGAGTCCTTATGTGGCCACCAATGGAGCCTGGATGGTATCTAGTGGAAAAGTTTGGTACTGCGCCCAAACAAAATCTTACTGAAAGCTCAATTTTTGAGATATCAACCTAAAATTTAAAAAATGACTGAATTAGATTTTAGATTTGATTTTCTTGCAGTTTTAGAGTAAAACAGTTTTGTAAAATACATATTTTATATAAATTATAAGAAATCATATTTTTACATTTTACATTTTAATAAAGTAAAATTTCAATAACTATTTTTATTTTATTTCACCTTCATATTTTTTCTCTCACTTCTAAAATAATCTGCCAAGTGTCCCCTTTATAAGGAGACCAAACTTAAATCTGTGTTCAAAAGTATTCAAGATTTAAAACTATTTAAGTTGGGGTCTGTTCCCCAAAAATGAGAGGGGGTTTTACAATTGTTATGCTGAAAATATGATGATTTGTAATGGGGGAAAAAAAGTATTAAATTAGAAAAAAGCATAAGCTTTTCATTACTGTTCTCTGACTATAGGGTCCCTATGTATATAATTATTACTATATATAGAAATGAATGTTTAATCAAAATTTTATTATTATGTTTAACTTGGCTGCATTGCATCTCTCAGCCAGTGGCAGAACAACAAGAATCTGGGTTAACAGAGGGTCAGTTCCACACCCCAAACCATTAAAATTATTCTGTATTTTTTGGAAAACAGAACCAGTTTTAATAAAAAACATTTCTCAAATCCCATCCTATTGGCGATAGTGCTTTTGCAAACACTTTTGGCAATAGTCTGTCATGCCAATAAAGCACAATTTGGAATTGTGTAAACTGAATTGAAACTGTGTTTGAGAAAGAGGAAAAATAACAGACTACCCATGTCTTTCTTCACAATATTGTAGAAGACTCCTCCTTGCTGGAACAGGTGAGGCAGTTTCTTAGCATAAGACCAGACATCTTCACCTAAGAGAAACAAAGAGGAAAAGACAAAATATTCAGGCCTCACATACGTTTAGCCATAATACAGTGTTGAACTTTTATATTGTAATCAATAATTACTGATGAAAGAGGGCAAAATATCAAATTACAGAATTAGAATTCTGACGTGTAAATTACAGCGATAAGTTTGTATCATACAATCCAGAGTCAGACAGACAAAAAGATCACACACACACAAACACGCTTATGTAGATGCTGAATCTAGTATGAGACAATCAGTCTTACTGTAATTTCATAAAGCATATCACTTACAGACGGGAGTGTCTTACCCATAAGTGCTGCCAGGAGACAGAGTGATGACATCTCAAGGTCAATGTTGTCCTGAAGTTCCCTGCTACTGGTGCGACTGAGGTGTGGGTCAGAGTGAGCGTGCGTTTGGGGCGCGTGAGTATGCGTCTGGGTCATGTGAGTATCGGGTGAGCTCTCTTTCAGCGCTTCCACAGAGATGCGGTCACCATGCTGGAGTGCCACTGGCTGGTTCTGGTCCTCGGGACGTGGTGGGGGCAGCTCTCTAGGCGGGAAGCCATGTCGGATGCACAGCTGTCCGGGTGACAAGTTGAAGACCTGGATGATGGAGTTCTGGAGATCACTGTAGGTGGTGTGAGGTTGCAGCGTAAGCATGGCCTGCCGGCCATCGCTGGTTGTTACACGTATCTTCTTCTCTCCGCTGGTGGGTGGCACTTTGGTGGGAGTGGGAGGTGCAGAAGATGATGAAGAGGAAGGGGATGACGGGCGAGGATCCTGCTGGCGCACGCGGTCCGTGCTGCGGCGCTGTGAGAGGGCTGCCTGCTCGCTGATGCTGTGCTGCAAGACCCTCTCAGTTCTGCTCATCACCAGCTCCTCCTTATGCAGAGTTTTGCCCTTTTGTCCAGTCAGGATGATTTTAGTAGGAGGGCGAGTGGCCGATTCACTCCCGATTCCCCCGTCCTGCACGTGAGCACCTTCAATGGCAACTGGATTGTATTCGTCTTGGCTCCGCTTGGCGGTGTGATGCAAAATGGTGTTCACAACTTTTTGCACTAGGATCTCGCTGCCAAACTCACCGGGGAAGTGCTTTGTGACGAGCCGCATTGTCACGTCGTAAACGTTACTGTTGAGCGTCGGATCCGTTTCGTACTGGAACCAATAAACGGTCTCTCGCACCACACGGCCGCCCCACTCCAGAGTGATGGGGAAGGCTTCGGGAAGATTGTCATACTCCTTCCCCTCCCAGAAGTGCTTGAACCCACAGCCGCACTTCCCACCCTGCGAGTGAGTGTTGGTACGGTCTCCGTCCAAATAGACTACAGAGCCGTCGCCCTGAACGCGTCGCACCGAGGTTCCGTGACACCAGGTGCAGGCTGTGAGCGAGCTGAGTTTGTAGTCAGGCACGAGCACATCTTTTTCAGGGTTATAGGAACAAACCAAACTATTCAAAGGAAAGCTGTAGTTCTTGTCCGCTCGCAGCGTCCCATGAGTCGACTTGGCCAAGTTGTAGAGTTTCCCTCCCGGAATGAGCCACTCTGCTGGCGCGTGGAGCTCTGAAAGGGCATTGCAGACAAGGCAGCGGTGGAGACGGCCCTCCTGAACGGATTTCTTCGCAGCTTCTGTGACCTCCTCCGGCTGCACGCCGATCACTCCAGTGCGTCGATATATGTACTGGTGAACGTCAGCAACAAGAGCGGGGTGGATGCCGTACTTGTCCATGAAGACGTCCTCCATTGTGCCTACAAGCCGCAGTAGGTATTTATCCTGCAGGCTCCGGTCGCCCCCGATCACACAGCTTCCACTGGAGTCCAAGCTCACATATTTGCGAATCAGCTCTTGAGGAACACCCCAAGCTTTCGGGAGCAGCGCAGCAGGCAAACGGGGCAAAGGCAAGCCCTTGATGCCCACTAGGGGCAGATAGTGATTTCTCCCAGAGCTGCTCCAGGCGATGCAGATGGGTTTGTGCAGAGTGCCATCTTTTCCTCGGCAACGCTCCTCTGGAACCAAGCCCGGCAGGAAGGTGGCGGAGTAATCGCCTGGGCTGCGCATGCCGCTCAATGAGTCCAATAGGATTATGGGTCTGTGCAGTACATTTGCCAGGCCGAAAATGTGGATGTTCCTCAGGCCCAATGGAACGCCTTCTGGAGGTACAAACAACGGGTCACACTCGTTAATGATGTCTTCCCATTCTGCGGCATCTATAAAGTCCTGGAAAAGAGCTTTGTAGTGGTTGAGGTTCTGCTTGAAATTGAGTTTTAGGTTCTCTCGAAGGGCATGCCAGAACAACTCTCGTCCAACTAAAGCCCTGGACACGGCGTGGACCAGGCAGTGTCCGTCTCCATCCACATGCACGGGAATAAGACACTCTCTATTCAAGTTTGCTTTCTTGATCTCCTCCAAAGTGTCATGCAGGTAGATCAGGCTCCCTGACCGATCACGTCCATACCCAACAGTTGACACATGCTCTTGCTCGATGAGAAATGCACGGTCACCAAGAAGCGAGCAGTCGAAGATGTCTCCCTGGTTCATTTCCTTCAAAAGTTTGGCAGTGCCCGTCTGTTTGTCCATGCCATAGCGAGTGAGGATGGGTGACAGCAGCTTGCAGTGATAGTTGGACAGTCCCATCACTTTCACCAGCTCGGAGCCCTTTTTGGGAGGGCCTGGCACGCCCAGCAAAGCATTTCTCAGCAAATTGTGAAGCACTACATCTGGGTCAGTCACTTCCTCCACATTCGCGAGATTCTTCTGCTCGTGTCTCTGGCCGCACTCCGTGCACTCGATGCTCATGGAGGTGTGTGCGGGGAAGAAGAGCTTCGCCTGGCACTGCGGGTCCGGGCACATCCCGCATAAAATGCGCCTGTCCTTCTGCTTTGAGCCCGGAATCAACGACATAGTCCAATCTGAAATCTCTTCTGACGCAGCCGTTTACAAAATCATCGCTGTCTATTCAGTGACGGGCGATAGAAAATTATGTCAGCTCACGCAGCTTCTGTTTTCCAGTAACAAACACAACACGGAAGCGGTTCTGTAACACAGTGTGACCCTATGGGCGGCACAAGGCATGCTGGGAATTGTTGTTCACCATCGTCACAGGTCTAGAGGTCTTGCAACGACATTATTTTTAAAAAATGACAAGTAAAATACATTCTGATATTATACAAAAATGACTGAGTTGTCTTTTATTTATTAAATGTCCTATTTATTTACTACAGTCGGGACGTAGCATACGACGAATACATATTAAAACGAGTGACTTTAACAAAACTACAATATCCACAATACAAAGAAGGCCAAACGTTGTGTTGTTGATGAGTTCAGCAGTCTTTATATGGGCGTGAGAATAAACTGCAGTTGTTTTAGATACAAGGGGATCAATGTAATAAACATAAATGGTTTCTTTCTCTTTAACTGAAGAATGCTTAAAGATCACTGGCTGAAGAATTAAAATAAAATGTTGAGATATATAGGATATGGCAAATAATAATTAGCTATTATAATGTGATGTAATATTTATAAATTTAATTATTTTCTAATTTAGATCATTATTAGCTGAGTAGCCTAAGAAAATAGTAAAAAGGAAAAAAAAAAACTTTACAAAGAAGTTGGCCAGTTTTAATTGTAATTTACATTACAGAATGCTATTAAATCTAATACATAATTTGCCATGCCGTGGAAATATTCAAACAAATGACTGAATTGCCTGTTAATCTTCATAATGTACGTAATTTACAATCAATCATTAATTTCGTAGGAAGTGTCCATAAAAAAAGTACACAAAATAGTACAAAAAAATAGCAAGCTATAAAATTAGTCTTACAAAGGTGTTAGTCAGTTTATTCCAAAAAAGTTTAAAATCTAATTTCCATTAGACTACAGAACGAAATAATACATAAATCATAATATATAATATGGAGGAAATTCAATGACTTTTAGAAAAAAATCACCTGTGGTGTATTTTAAACATTGAATAAACCGTTAAAACCATGAAGAGAGTTTATTTTCTAAAAATCCACATAGATAATATAAATTATGTTTAGAAATGACAGTTAAGAAATGACCAAAAAAATGAATTTAAATAAATAAAATAAAACGATGCTTGTGTGCAATGAACAGAGAGAGAGGGTATGAAGTAAATAAAAAAAAAAATCCACATAAATTCAAAACCTTTATTCTAAATCCATGGCCTCTTCCGGGTTGGCCTAGAAAACGTCACGACCGAGCAGCGCTCTTCCGCTTCTGCCCATCCTAGCGTTATATAAATCAGCAGCAGCGAGAGGAAAACAGGAATAGCGGATGAGAGGAAGTGAAAGACAGGAAGACTGGAGGAGAGGGATAGCGCTGTTCTGTTGTCTTTCGAGTGTGACCGGTGTCCATAGATCAGTGCAGTCACATAAGATAAACATGCCTATTATTTCCAACAAACAGATCCAGATATGAAGTGACACATTTATTCCCTTCATCCAATTAAACTAATAATACATTATCTGAGATTATGAGTTCGCTATAGAGTGTGTATCAGCTAACACTTTAGATTTAGTAAATAAACAACACAGTTTAAGTAAGTCTATTAACATGTCTGATACCGGGGCGATCTGATCAAATGGCTCTTTTGTGGGGTGGAAGAACAGATGTATTCCGATTCACAGTCGTGCTAACCGAAGATTAAAGTGAGTTTCAGCACCAGGAGGAGCTCAGAGAGGTGTGTAACCTGTCCTGCACTTTGTGAATGTGTGCATTAGAGGTTTATACTAGGCATAAATGTAAAAAAAGCCATAGTACTTGTTTGTAAGGCTGCTTCATAAGCATTTGGACACACAAGTCTTAGCTAAAGATGTCTCAATGTCTTTGAATTGGATGAAATGGCTAAAAATACAATTATAAGTATGACTTAAGTGCCAAATTCTACCCAGTGTTAATCTGTTATAGATTTGATCTAAACTTTTTATTTAACTTTTACTTGCTTATTGTATTTTCTTCTTTTTTTTATTGTTAATAATAATTGTATTTTCTTGTTTCTACTTTCATATCATGTGTAAACAATACTGTTCTAAATAAAGCTTTATTTACTGTTACTGTAGTTGCTTTAGTTTTTTATAGATATTGTAACACTTTACAGTAATGTTCCATTTGTAAACATTAGTTAACTACATCAGTTAACATGAACTAACAATGAAAAATACTTCTAAACCAATTATTAATCTTAGTTAAAGTTTTAGTTTCAACATTTACTAATACGTCAGTAAAATCAAAAGTTATATCTGTTAATATTATTTTATGCTAACATGAACTAACAATGAAAAATACTTCTAAACCAATTATTAATCTTAGTTAAAGTTTTAGTTTCAACATTTACTGATACGTCAGTAAAATCAAAAGTTATATCTGTTAATATTATTTTATGCTAACATGAACTAACAATGAAAAATACTTATAACCCATTAATTAATCTTAGTTCAAGTTTCAGTTTCAACATTTACTAATACGTCAGTAAAATCAAAAGTTATATCTGTTAATATTATTTTATGCTAACATGAACTAACAAAAAGTACTTTTATTTACTAACAGTGACAAAGATGAATAAATACTGTAACAGATGTATTGCTCACTGTTAGTTGATGTTAGTTAATGCATTAACAAACTAGTGGGACCTTATTGTAAAGTGTACCTATACTGTTTATGAATAAGCTATATGCATCCACATTTGTCGCTGTTTATGTTTGATGTGCTTTGCTTTAATATTTGTGTGTATTTCAGATGGATGAGGTATTGGAGAAGTTTCTGGAAGATCATAAGATGAAGATAGCAGAAGAGAAGGCCTGTCTGGAACAGGAGCTCCCTTACATGGAGATGAGGGTGAGAGTTGGTGATGGGGTTAATGAAAGCATGTTTGATTTGTCATCATTGTAATGTTGTTAAATTTTTTTGATTTATCAGAGGCGGACAGGCCACGTTCTCCAGAAAGAGAACATCCCTCCACATAAAAGTCAGCAAGGTACAGCTCTGCTAATATGGTTGTAATTAATTCCTGTTATACACATACCTGGTTTTAAAGGTGTGTTTGTGAAAATTCTTCATGTAGATGGAGTGAGTCTGCCGCTCGGAGAGGAATATGAGAGAAAGAAACACAAACTGCAAGAAGAGCTCAGGAAAGATTACAGGAAATACATGGCAGAGGTAAGACACACTAATACATACATGCACACTTGGTCTCTGTCCCAAATGACCTTATTGAGGCCCATTAAGATCTTAAAATGTCAATATTCAAAGACAGTCGGTCTTATTCAGTAATAATTGCATGGATAATTTCGTATTTGTACACACAGGAGAACTTCTCTTCAAAAATCTCTGCCTAATTCAAAATGTGTGTAAGAACATTCATTTGTTCTTAACCTCATTCTAATATTAATGAATTTGGAGTATTCTAAATGAGCGGCTGCATGTTTGAGGTTAGTCATTTGTATAAAACATTCCCAAACCATTTCCATATAAGGGCTTTCTGTACAACCTTCCCTTGTGTGAGAGCACACACAGAAAGATCCTCAAGAAATGCCAAGTTTACCTTAAAATCACTTCATACACATTGAATACCTTTTATACATACCAGATTATAGATGTCTTAGATAGCTGTACATGCACGCTTCTGCATTGTTATATAGAGAAACCTCAGAGCTTGAGCTTTAACGTAGCTTTTTTACTCCGTGAACACTGCTCCGGGTGTGTGTTCACGGTGTGTGTGTTCACTGCTGTGTGTGTGCACTTGGATGGGTTAAATGCAGAGCACAAATTCCGAGTATGGGTCACCATACTTGGCCACATGTCACTTCACTTTCACTTTCACACACTTTCACTCTTCACTGTATATGATGGAATATATTTAAAGGGTTAGTTCACCCAAAAATGAAATTTCATTAAGTACTCACTCACCCTCATGTCGTCCCAAACCCGTAAGACCTTTGTTCATATTCGGAACACAAATTAATTTTTGATGAAATCCGAGGGTATCTGAACCACACATAGGCAGCAACATCATTGCACCTTCTGAGGTCCAGAAAGGTATTAAAGGATTAGTTCACTTACAAATTAAAATTTCCTGATCATTTACTCACCCCCATGTCATCCAAGTTGTCCATGTCCTTCTTTCTTCAGTCGAAAAGAAATTAAGGTTTTTGATGAAAACATTCCAGGATTTTTCTCCATATAGTGGACTTCAATGGCCTCCAAACGGTTGAAGGTCAAAATTACAGTTTCAGTGCAGCTTCAAAGCGTTCTACTCAATCCCAGATGAGAAATAAGGGTCTTATCTAGAGAAACCATCGCTCATTTTCTAAAAAAAATTTACATTTTATACATTTTAACCATAAATGCTCATCTTGAACTAGCTCTCTTCTTCTTCTCTATTAGAATTCCGGCAGTGTAGACACTGCTAAGTTTATTACTGCCCTCCTCAGGTCAAAGTTTGAACTAAATTGTCATATACAGTATGCTAGTGCAAGTATAAAACAATTTTGAACTAATTATACTTTCACCTGTGGAGGGATGTAATATACTTAGCAGTGTCTACACTGCCGGGATTCTAATAGAGAAGAAGAAGAGCGCTAGTTCAAGATGAGCATTTATGGTTAAAACGTATATAATAATTTTTTTTTTTTTTTAGAAAATGAGTGATGGTTTCTCTAAATAAGAGCCTTATTCCTCGTCTGGGATCGTGTAGAATGCTTTGAAGCTGCAATGAAACTGTAATTTTGACCTTCAACTGTTTGGAGGCCATTGAAGTCCACTATAAGGAGAAAAATCCTGGAATGTTTCAATCAAAAACCTTAATTTCTTTTCAACTGAAGAAAGAAGGACATGGACATCTTGGATGAAATGGGGGTGAGTAAATTATCAGGAAATTTTTATTTGAAAGTGAACTAATTCTTTAAAGACATTGTTAAAATAGTCAACGTGACTACAGTGGTTCAAAAGGTGACCTTAAAAGGTGCAATGATGTTGCTGCCTATGTGTGGTTCAGAAACCCTTGGATATCATCTAAAATATCTTAATTTGTGTTCCAAAGATGAACAAAGGTCTTATGGTCTTACTAAGTACCCTGATGACAGATTTTTTTTTGTGAACTAACCCTATAAGAAGAAATATCTATGTATAATAATTCATCTTAACACGATTATGAGGCCACCTAGAGTATGTGATTTTTAAGTATGTGTGGTTTCTGTTGGATTTTTTGGATATGTAGAATAATTTTTTAGTACAGATGTTATTGGTGACTCATGATTTGTTTGTGAAAACATGCATACGCAGATTTCACAAACAAATTTGTGTGTACGCACACTTAGTGAATGAGACCCAATCTTCATTTCTCACTGTCTTTGTGTCTTGCAGAAAGATCACTGGGGTGCTGGTGACATTCACACAGTTCCAGAGAGAAGAAGAATACCCAGGGTACAGTACTGAATCAAAAGCCTGATTGTTTGTTTCCCTCCTTGCATAGACCTTATGTAGCCCCGCCCTTTTTCAGAGCTGTGCTTGTTGTGTTCTGTTCTGCTCATGATAGCTTTTGTTAACTCTACAATAAAATAAATAAATAATAATAAATCCACTTCCCCAGCTAATTACTCTTCAACAATGATGCCATTGAAATATGCAGAGCTACCGCAAAAACGGAAGTTCAAACACAAAATTCTAACTGAGCGCTTGATTCTCTGGTGCATAAGGTCTGAACCCTTGTGAAAAAGAAGTGCACTTAATTGTACTGAATGTGCACTAGTAGTGTACTTCAGATCTTTAAAGTATATATATATTATTATTTTTTTAACTACTTGCAGATAATATAATACTAATAAAAGAAAAGGCCAATTAAGTGCACTTGGAGTGAGGACATTTTTTTTTTAAAACTCCCCTAGCGTTAAACAGTTGAGTTTTACCGTTTTCGAATCCATTCAGCCGATCTCCGGGTCTGGCGGTAACACTTTTAGCTTAGCTTAGCATAGTTCATTGAATCTGATGAGACCAATAGCATCTTGCTCAAAAAAATGACCAAAGAGTTTCGATATTTTTCCTATTTAAACTTGACTCTTCTGTAGTTAAATCGTGTACTAAGACCGACGGAAAATGAAAAGTTGCGTTTTTCTAGGCCGATATGGTTAGGAACTATACTCTCATTCCGGCGTAATAATCAAGGAACTTTGCTGCCGTACCATGGGTGCAGCAGGCGCAATGATATTACGTACCGCCTCTCACAAATGTCTCCATGGTTGCAAGGCACGCTCCCTGTGCAAGCAGGGGGTCACAGGCGCTGCGTAATATGATTGTGCCTGCTGCACCCATGGTACGGCAGCAAAGTTCCTTGAAAATCGCAACTTTTCATTTTCCGTCGGTCTTAGTACAAGATGTAACTACAGAAGAGTCAAGTTTAAATAGGAAAAATATCGAAACTCTTTGGTCATTTTTTTGAGCAAGATGCTAACGGTCTAATCAGATTCAATGAACTATGCTAAGCTATGCTAAAAGTGGTACCGCCAGACCCGGAGATCGGCTGAATGGATTCGAAAACAGTAAAACTCAACTGTTAACTCTAGGGGAGTTGGAAAATGAGCCTATTTTCTAAAAAAGTGGAGTGTTCCTTTAACACACTTAAAGGCACACTATGTAAAATTTCGCCGCTAGAGGTCGCTTATTCAAAACAAAGACGTAGCTTGATGACGCCTTGAATTTGAGGAATCATGGGATGTGTTGTCTTCATGTCTACAGCTGGTGGAAAAGAATTGGAACAGGACTCGGGCAGAAATCATGTTCATGGATGAGATTATTAACGTTACTGTAGTATGAAGCAGAGCAGGGCAGAGTGCTGTGCGAACAGAAACGAGGCCGCTGGAGCGATTGCTAATGAGAGACGAGCACGACACGTCTCAAGAGCAGCAGAACTTTTATTATGCCGCAGTCGGCATTTCCACTTCTTCCGGTCAAGCGTATGTGGAGTAAAACAGCACTGTTTTATTATATTATATACATTTGTGTGTTGAAAGTTGTTATAGTGCTACTCTGCGTTCGCTCGGCGGCTACTATGAGACACTTGTTGCACACGGCAGTAAGCTAGATTGATAGTAGGCATGGTAAAACATGGTACTCGCTGTAAATCAAGAAAACGAGATTTAAACAATAAGACTTACTTTGTTGAACTATAAAACATGATTAGTTTTCTGTTGATGAGTGTATCCAAACAGTTGCTCACCTGTCTAGTAAAACACATAATATATTAAAGCATCTTTGGTGTTTCCATGATTTCTACAAAATAAAAACGGAAACAGAGGGTAACACGAGTATGATGTCATAGATAGGTGACGCACGGACACAGTTTGTGTCCTGGTTAAAATTGCTTATTTCTCTGGATTTAAACATCCTTGGAAACATTTAGGATAATGTAAGTACACAAGTCAACAAAATATATAACATTGTTCTAGTGGTATTTGAATATTTTAATCCAAAAATCTTACATATTGTGCCTTCAAGTATACTTAAGTATACTTATACTTATAAAGTGCACTTTGTAATAATGTAAAATTAAAAGGTTTAAAGTATATTTTAAATCATGTTCTAAAAATTGTTTGTCATGCTTTAAAGAATTATGTGACTAACATACTAAATGACTTGTTTTAATTTTAACTGTAGTGTGATATTCAGTATAAATATTGTAAAGTAATAATGTTTTAAATGTATTAAATAGCACATAAAAAAACTCTTAAGTAACTAATTAAATAACTAATTACAGTTAATATAAATTTAAACTATAATACATTTTCATTTAATTGCAAATAACATGCAGTTAAGTGTCAGAAACAGTGTCATTACATTCAGTTTCACACAGTATATTCTTTTTAGGTATATTATTTCCACAATAAGTACTTTTTTAAAAATATGCTAAAGTGTACTTCTTTTTCACAAGGGACTACACATTTTCTGTTCTGTGAGGTTGAGATTTCACTTCCATATCTGTAGCTCTCACCTCTTGCTGTTGGTTATATCTGCTGTTATGCCGGACTCTTTTGATACACAGTAAAGCAAAATGTATTTTGATTTTATATACCAAAATAGTAATACTATATTTTTGACGCTATCCAAATCCCCACTGTCCCATTATTCTGATATCTGTCTGCCCGTTAAAAAAGCCTCATCATCTGCTACTGTATCATAAATTACCATGATATTACCATCTGATATTTTTACTGTACCATGGTTCTGTCAGAGTACTGTTTTTTTTTAAGGGCAAGAAGTCTCTCACTCACAAAACGCTTGCTCTCTTTTTCAGACGGTCCGTGTGAGGCATGTGGCCACCCTTACAGATGTGTGTGGTCTGGGATGGGGTGTGTGTAGCTCAGAGGAAGACTGCAGTGATGAAGAACTCATGCTTTTACAAGGGAGGCGGCATCAGAACGAGAGAGACACCAGGACAGCAAACAGGTGAGGATAGAGAGAGGGAGAGATGTTTATAAATGGTGACTCATGAACCCATTTCGTGTTCTCTAAGGGCTGGTTCTGAAATCCTTTTTTTTTTGTGTGTATATTATTTATTTAGTTTGTATATATTATATATGAATATATATTATAATATATATATTACTATTATCTTTATCTCTGTCTTTTTCATAAGAAGAGAAGAATTGTACACAGAGACAGGACATCACACAAGCAAACTACAGCACAGAAACGGGTAAAAGACATACACTGATTAAATTTCTTCTTTTACAGTATTGGCAAGCTGGCAGCTTTTATTTATTAGTATTTTGAATGGCAAAATGGTTTGAACCTGCATTTATCACCACTCCTTCACTGTTGTAGAATGTCAGCATCCGTTGCCGCCCAAGCCAATGAAAGATCTGTATCTGCGGCCAGTCAGGACACAGTTTGCACCACTGGACTCTTAATAGGTAATAGTTCTTCCCTTTAACTGACATTAACTGAGGCTTAGGCTTCTGACATGGCTGATGTTGATTGACAGGTGCAACAGATCTGAAGGCCACGCTGAAGACGAGAAAAGAGCGTTACAGATATCCCTGTAATTCAACTGTCTTTAGGGATAAGGAACTGGACCTGAGAGTTCCGAGAGTAACGGATGCTGAGAAAAAGGTAACAAGGTGTGTGTTTGTAAATGTGCACATATTTGGTGATGTTCTTGTGTTAATTTTCTGGCCTGTTCCTTTAAAGCAGCTCTTTGCGAGTGAGGCGTCTGCATACAGAAAGCAACCTAAGGATGACATCACCCGCCTGGACACTTCCGAGCCTCCTGAGGGTCTTCTGCAATACAGGACAGACCCTCTGTCTCCATGCAGGTATGCCTGGATATACACAAGTGCACACACACAAACACATATTCACACATGCTGTACTTTAAACTCCCAAACATGTTTTTTTTTTCCTTTTCAGCAGGATGCCTTTTGTCCCATCTCACCTCCCATTCCTTGCAGATGCCTATAAGACTCCAGATAATGATTCTGAGAGTTTGCCGAGCCCCAGCAGAGCCTGTAAGACACACTTATGACCCAACAGACTACATTAACTATAAGTTTTCATTGCAATGAGGATAAACATGGTTTTGTGCAGTGAATTATTGGCTGGTGAGAGCATGAAACCATCAATATTTATGAACTGAATAATGCATTTCAGGGGACATTTTTGATTGCAGCAAAACCAGATGAATCTATTCAGCATGAAAACCAGTTTTTAAATACTTTCAGCATAGGATTCCCACTGGTGCTACATCATGAGTGTTTGTGTTTCCACAGATGGCCGAATAGCGGGAGTTTCTTTTCCAACATCATCAGCAGAGCCACACCCACTCAGTCCTCACGAGCACAGCAGAAGTACTCACAGACAGTAAGAGCTCAGCCGACACAGACACTCACACAAATACAATTTTCCAGACACATTACTCATTGTAATTTGTGGTTGTTTAGAATCAGGCATTAACACCAGCATCAGTCTAAGTGTTTCCAGCTTTCCAGCTTTCTGTTTGTCCCTTCCTAAGATTGGCAAATAATTTCTTTCCATAACAATGTATCATGTATAATGCCACGTTTGTGACGAGGTTGGAAGTGGCAAAATCCAAGTTGGAATGTCCCACTTCTGACATCAGTGAGTTCCAGTTAGTCACACATCTTGTTCACATGTTGACCACACGATGTCGCCATGACACAACAAGAGCATTTCGTGTTTTTGTGTAAAATGTATGGCGAAAACAAACAGGGAAAAAAACCAAAATGCTGCAGTTTGCTTTGACAGCTGAGGAAAAACTATAATTAAGATATCATTGCATAAACTTAAAAGGTTATGTCATGTTGTTCCACACCTGTAAGAACTTAGTTCATATTCATTTTTAGTTTTTTTTTTATCCCATAGAAAGAAACATAATTACCACATTCAAGGTCCAGAAAAGTAGTAAAGACATTTTTAAAATAGTCCACGTGACTACAGTGGTTCAATCTTAATGTTATGAAGTGACGACAATACTTTTTTTGTGCGCAAAAACAAAAAAATAACGACTTTATTCAACAATTCTTCTCTCCCCTGTCATTCTCCTAATGCTGTTGTGTTGTATAGATAGTGCAGGCTTCCGGGTTCTATGTATTTCCATCAAAAATATCTTAATTTGTGTTCCTAAGATGAACGAAGGTAGGGTTGCCACCC
Source organism: Anabarilius grahami (assembly GCA_003731715.1). Taxonomy (NCBI): domain Eukaryota; kingdom Metazoa; phylum Chordata; class Actinopteri; order Cypriniformes; family Xenocyprididae; genus Anabarilius; species Anabarilius grahami. The sequence goes on from RJVU01061481.1 coordinate 1,862,253, forward strand.
GTCCCGTGAAATACGGAAGCGTCCCATATATACAGGTAAAATGATGCGTCCCATATTAAATCAATAAAGGATGCGATTTTAGACCCACACATAGTTGAATAAACACATATGGATTTTGCAGTGTGGAGAATACTAATAGCAAATATAAAGAAATCAATTTCACAAATAAGTAGTAGAGAAGCTCATTTGCGCCTCATTACATTTTAGCGGCTCTGTTACCATAGCGAAGGAGTCTCGAGAACAGGTGATGCATACCTGTGCGGTTTTTTTAAAAACATCTCGAGCTCACATCCACCCTTTGAACGCAAGAGGCTTTCCAGATATAGGGCTGAATAGGAAAAAATGTATCACAGGGGGGTCCATGAATGAGTGTCTCTTATTTTGCCACACTGAAGATGTCCGGTATTTCAGGCTTTATTTCCAAGTAGGAGGTGGGAAAAATCTAAAATCCGAGTAATCTGGAACTCAGCATTAGACACAAACAATATCCAGTTTCTCCAGAGCCACTTTGTGACATGTATTAAAAGAGCTGACAATTAAGTTTCCAGCTGACAACAATAGCAGCAAACCAATGGCAACAACTCTTCTGCTTGCTTTCTTTATGAAGATCTTGTGTTAGAAACAGCTAATACACACAAATTAGGTACAAGTTAGTTAGTTGTGTACTGTACATCAAAACATCTCAACCTAAAGAGGTAGTTCACCATAAAAATGTTTCCTTTTGTGGAACACAAAAAAATATATTTTGAGAAGTGTTTTTTTTTTTTTTTTCTCTTGTCCTTACAATGGAAGCCAATTGAGCAACAATACTGTTTGGTTACCAACATTCTTCAAAATATCTTCTTTTGTGTTCCACAGATAAAAAGTTGTACAGGTTTGGAATAACATCAAAATGAGTAAATGATGACAGAGTTTCTATTTTTGGGTGAACTATCTGGTGTGAGCTGGTGCTACCCAACAAAGGAGAAGGCCCCAAGTGCCACCAATATCTCAACAACTTTTAACCTTAATTGAAAAGCATTTACCACCAAACCCTCAGCCTAAAACTTGTTCTTCTAATGGTCCTTTTTAAAGCTTCTTTTTTTTTTTTTTTGCACCATCAAAGATACATTCTTAAACCATGTGTCTGTGTGCAGACAGCTAATACACATCTAAATTTGTGCTTGTGTGTGTTTCAGGAGGTTTCTGGGTGAGAATGAAGGTGTGGGTTCAGGTCTTTCAATGTTTCCTGCACATCATGCACAGAAGAACAGACTCAGCTATAAAGAGGAGCTCAGAAAGCAGGTGTGTCCTCCTTATTCCATATTAAATGTGCAATAAGGTCCTTATAAATATGGGTGTGCATATATCTGTTTAGTCTAACTTTATACTTAGAAAAGTGCATTAGAACGCTTCTTAATGAAGACTTCCAGCTTATTAGTTTATTTATTTGTGTGTGTGCCCTGTGAGTAGATAGAAGAGCGGGCCGCACAGAGGAGAGTGGACAGAGAGGAGAAGAGAAGACTGGATGCGGAACTTGAAGCCGATATGAGAGCATATGAACCCTGGGGAAGGGGCGGAGCTGGTGCACCGCTCAGAGACAGCACTGGAAATCTAATCAGTATGACTTATTTACAATGACTTAGATCTCTGGCTGATCTGTTAGTTATGGAATGTTTGGCTACAGAAATGATGTGTTTGTGTGTGTGTAGCTGATCTGAAGCAGATGCACCTTTTGAATGCAGCAGCAGGAGCACAAAGAACGGAGAGGCCAGGTAACATGTTAGCACACGTTTTAGTTTACATACTAATGTGTATGATGTGTTTTTAGCAAATGTTTACATTCTCAACTAAGTTGCGTGTGTGTGTATCTGAAGGTTTTGTTGAGACAAGCACTCCACAGTTTGCAAGAGGAAATGTGTTCAATCAGATGCTTTCACCCCAGCAACTACTGGAGAAAGACCAATACAAAGCTTGCCTGAGACACCAGGTACACACAAGTTTGGGGTTTCTAGGATTTTTTTTTAAAATAAGAAATTATTACTTTCATTCAGCAAGTTTCTACATCAAAAAGATTGATTTTACATTTCAACAAAAAATCTTTTTCACATAAATGCTTTTCTTTTGAAGATTCTGTTCTTTATGTATCAAATGTATCAAAGTTTCTACAAAAAATATTAAGCAACACAAATGTTTTCAACATTGATAATAATAAGAAATGAGCACCAAATCAGCATATTAGAATTTCTGAAGGATCATGTGACACTTGCTGAAAATTCAGCTTTGCCATCACAGGAATAAATTTTAAAATACATTTAAATAGAAACTTTATTTTTAACTGTTTACTGTTTTGATCATTAAATGCATTAAAGGTACAATATGTAATAATTTTGTCCGCTAGAGGTCGCTAGAAGCCTTTTAAAACAAAGGCGTAGCTTGATGACGGCAAGTTTTAGAGCGGAATCTTGGGACATGTGGTCTCCATCTCAACCGATGGTGCAAAACAATAGGGATTGGAGTCGGGAAGAAATCATGTTCATGGATGCGATTATTAACGTTACTGTAGTATGAAGCAGAGCAGGACCGAGTGTTGTGGGAGCTGAACGAGGCCGCTGGAACGATTGCGCAATACACGCCTCACGAGCAGCAGAACTTTTATTATGCCACAGTCGCCGGCGCCGCTTCCGCTTTTCCGGTCATGAGTATGAGGTAACGTAGCTCTGTTTATTATTAGATACATTTGAGTGTGTTGAAAATATTATAACGTTACTCTGTGCGTTCACTCGGCGGCTGCTGTGAGACACTTGTTTGAGACACACTGCAGTAAGATAGATCGATTTTAGAATATCATATTAAATATTGGATGTCTTGTGTTGATAAATGGCATGCAATTAATTTTAAAACGTATTGTATGATGGAGAAAATTATGTATTACTGTTAATAAAAATAAAGCTGCATCTGATTATGCTATGTTAGCTACTTCACAAAATAGTGTTTTTCTCTGAGGCATGGTAAAGCATGGTACTCGCAAAAAATCAAGAAAATTTGATTTAAACAAGACTAAACGTGTTGAGCTATATAACAACAATTCGTTTTCTGTCTATAAATATATCAAAACAGTTGTTCCCTTAAAACACGTCTATTAAAACGTGTAATATTTTAAAGCGTCTTTGGTGTTTCCATGGTTTCTACAACACAAAACCGGAAACAAAGGCAGACCGATGGTAACGCGGGTATGACGCAATTGACAGGCGACTCCTCACACGTCCCGGAACCTTGGTTCAAATTGCAATTTTCTAACAATTTACAAATAGTTGGAAACATTTGGGATATTGTAAGTACTCAAGTGAACAAAATATATAACACTGGCCTAGTGGTTTTTGGATATTTTACTGCAAAAATATTACATATTGCACCTTTAATTTAAAAAAATTGGACCCCACTGTACCTGTATATAAACACCATAAATATAACGATCTTTGTGTGTGTTTTTCTGTGTGTTTGTGTGTGTGGCATTAGATGGAAGAGAAGCGAAGGAAGCAAGCGGAGGAGAGAGAACGGATGAAGGCAGAGGAGGAGAGGGAGGACAGAAGACTGGCAGAACAGAGAGAAAAAATCAGGAGAGAGTATGACGAGGAGCAGGAGAACAGGAAACGCAGAGAGATGGAGGTCTGACTGACACATACATTCCTGCCTGTCGTATTTTTAGGGATGCACAATGTATCAGTCCCATATCAGTTAGGAGTCAATTTCAGTATTAGTGAATATTGGATATTAAATTGTGCATGGTCATTTTTTTCATGTTTTTTTATGTTTAGATTACCTTTTGTAATGAAAGTTAATGTTTAAAAAAACACTAATAAATTTATAACAGTTAAATGTACTGAAAAAATGAATGTCCATCTTCATTCTGTGTATTATAATGTTGTGATGCTTAAAGGATTAGTTCACTTTTTTAAAATAAAATTTTCCTGATAATATACTCACCCCCATGTCATCCAAGATGTTCATGTCTTTCTTTCTTCAGTCGAAAAGAAATTAAGGTTTTTGATGAAAACATTCCAGGATTATTCTCCTTATAATGGACTTCAATGGCCTCGAAACGGTTGAAGGTCAAAATGGCAGTTTCAGTGCAGCTTCAAAGGGCTTTAAACGATACCAGACAAGGAATAAGGGTCTCATCTAGCGAAACGATCAGCCATTTTCTAAAAAAATGTAAATGTATATGCTTTATATAAACAAATGATCGCCTTCCAAGTGCTTCCGCCAAAACCAAAAACCAAAAAAGGGAAGGCGTAGGAAGTACAGCATAAGCTTTTTGAAGAATATGAAAGTGTGTTTTTGGCGGAAGCACTTGGAAGGCGATGATTTTTTTTTAAATGACCGATCGTTTTGCTAGATAAGACCCTTATTCCTCGTCTGGTATCATTTAAAGCCCTTTGAAGCTGCACTGAAACTGTCATTTTGACCTTCAACCGTCTGGAGGCCATTGAAGTCCATTATAAGGAGAAAAATCCTGGAATGTTTTTATCAAAAACCTTAATTTATTTTCGACTGAAGAAAGAAAGACATGAACATCTTGCATGACATGGGGGTGAGTAAATTATCAGGAAAATTTTATTTGAAAATGAACTAATCCTTTAAATTTGCTTTTAAATTAAAAATGATTGATTTTTAGTTTGTGTTTTATTTTTTATTTATTTAGATTAAATTATAGAACTGGATTTACTAGTTTATGTTATAGAATTTAATATATATTTCATGGCAAAAAATATGAAAGGATTCTGCACAAATATATGAAGAGTATTTTATGGGTGCGTAAACTCTGAATTTGTTTGGTGTGTGGATTCCTCTATTGGTTTTTAAGTATATATTTAATAACATGAAAATAATTATTAACAGTCTAATTTAAACAATTGATTTAATCATGATTATTTAACTTTAAATCACACTTTACATCCAAATGAAGGATATTTAAGTTCTTAAATAAATGGCATCAAATGTTGTCGTCTCATTTTCCAGTGCATGATCCCTCCTAACAATCTAAGGCCATCTCAGTGACCAGCACCGCTGACTTTAAGCAAACTTATGATAATTTTTGCAGCAGAAACTGAAGAATGAAGAACTTGCTCGTCTGGCGGAGGAGAGACGGAGGGATGCAGAGAAAAAGAAAAAAGAAGAAGAAAAAGAAAAAGAGAGAGCAGCTCTCCGAAAACAAGAAGAGCAAGAGAGACGTATACGGCTGCAACAGGTGTGTGGTTCTCTCTGAGTGTGGATGTGAAATTACTGCAGCTGTATATGTGTGTTTTAGCATCGATACAAAGTTCTGTCATGAAACTCTAGATGGCACAGGCTTAACTCAATCTGCTGCAATCACATCATTCTATATAACTGTTTGGTTCCTGCTGTATCAGTAGCCAATGAGCTTGTTGCTCAACCTTCAAATACTTGGTCTGCATTTTCTGTAGCAGTTTCAATGCGCTTTCAGAAACCCTCCACCTTCCACAGCTCCACCTGTATAAATACGCTACTGTTTGCTATATTGTACAGCAGTAGCATGTCTTACTTGATCACAGCAGCAGCGTAGCAGATCTATTCCACCAAAACCAAACATACCAACATCTTCATATACATTACCATGCCAAACACTGAGAGTTGCCATGACAGAACTAAATTTCCTGAAAAATCTCCATGTATGTAGTGAGTGTGTGTGACCACTGTCACCACTGACTCTGATTTTTTTTTTTTTTAGGTTCAATGTGCACCATCCCCTCCCATCCCTACCTTACAGAATAAACACCGCAACCCTTCAAACGCTATAGTAACAAACACTCCATTAAACATTTACTTGAACAAACAAACATTGCAAAAACTCATGTTCACTTTTCACCCTCTTATTTCTGTATATTCTTCAGGACTTCTCTCCATTTCGGGCTCCTCCATCTCCAGAACACAGAAACCATCAGAGAACAGAGAGTAATATCATGATGAGAAAATCCTTTTGACTTTTATTGTTTTTTATATTAAGCTAATAATATTTGCTATACCCTAACCCTAAACCTGACCCTTACAGAAATCATATGTAAATTTTAGATTTGTTGTCAAGCCATTATTAATTATGGAAAATCCCTACAGTGCAGATGATTTTAGGTATTAAATTGAGATTATTACTTTGATCTGGTTATGAACATTTTAGAATATTTGTTTGGTCTGCTTATAAATTGGCTAATGCCATCCTCAAAAGTCCATTTTTGAGGGTTTACTGTATTTGTTGGTCTTCTCTTCAGAAGACAGAAGTGAGGTTTTTAATGAGCTGAGTGTGTTAAGAAGACGTCTACGCAGTGAACAACGGCGTCTGGAGGAGCAGCTCTTGCACACAGAGTGGGAGCCTCTCCCCTCCCCCTTTACTGACAGGTACAGTGTGTTAATGTTTAAGTAATATTGTTTGTTTAATATTTAAGTCTGACACTAAATGAATGTTTGAATCATTTGCCACACGTGATCTGTTCGTCAACCTATTGTACATGAATACAGCAGGTCACTACAGTTGTGCTGTGTCAGAGGCATAAGCATCAGTCTTTTCCAGTCTTGGCTGGTTTTGACTGGTTCTACTAAACGAGCTGTTTTTCTGGTAGTTAATGAGAATCCGTAATCATCTGTGATCTCTCAAACTAATGGTTTATAATATGGCTGTCTGGAAGGAAATGATACTTAGAAAGTATGGTGCATACAATGTGATATTTGTGTTTTTTACATGAAATATGCCCAATGAATTCTAGGATTTCATGAGTACAGAACTGATCTAAAAGATATACTCACAAATACAAATAATTTAAATGGCAGCTTAGCTGACAAGTAGGCTGCATGTTTTTCAGACTTGTAGTTCATGTATTCTGGTCTCTGCCAAGGGTTTTCATTCTGTTTTCATTCAGAAATGCTTAAAGTATCCAAAAGTATCATATTCACAAAAATGATATAACTTTAAAGAATAGTTGTGGTCATGCACTTTATCAGCACTTGCTGTTTTATATAAGCAGCATTGTGAATAGCTTTGACTATTTTCACAATATAGCCTTGTGTGTGTGTTTGTAGGCCCAGGGTGGATGTGTTTGACATGGCTCGTTTGCGTATGCCTGTTCGAGGCCCTTCTTCCCGTGGCACTGAGCCAATCAGCTCAAAGAAAACGGATGACATCATGTACAAGGGTAAGAATTGGCTGTTATACTAACATAAACCTGAGCTATGAGGAATGTAATTTCTGAAATAAGTAATAGTTTGCGAGTGTTTGTGTATGTGTCGGTTTTCCTTCACTATATAAAGCAGGTCAAATATTGTGACTGAAATGAGAGCTCACTATAATGTTTGGTCTTATGTAAATTTGACACACTTTTTTATATTTCTCAGATGCCTTTATGCCTCTTCCTAGAACACGGCAGTCCGTAAGTCTTCCTCTCTTACTATGAATGTAATACGTGCTTGTTGCTTCCTGTGCTTGTTATTTCCGTTGTATTCAGGAGTACCAGAAGCAACCCAAGCAGTACTTGTGATGCCCTTTAAATCACGAGTTAAGACTGAATGATGTGTAACATGGCAGTTCTGTTTTTCTATCTCACAGAGGAACCGAGATGTTGAGGGGGGACGAGGATCTGTGCTTCTGTCAGAGAGTGAATTTATCGGTGGGATCACACACATTTCTTTAATTGTTTGAGTATAACAGTTATTTATTTTATTATATACAGTGGCCCCAACATTTATTTTGATACTTATGCATACATTTTTAAGTGTGCCTTGTTTTTGCATTATACAGTGCAACAAAATATCAAACCAAGTGATATTTATTTTAAAGAAAATATGAACACACTTTTAAAACATTTGACAAGATGTTTTTTTTTTAAAGAGTTAAATATCACTTTCTCATATGTATTGTTTTTTTGTTTTTTTGACACTGTTGATTGCTTTCTACTGGTGTACAGTTGTCTTATTTAATTTTAGATCAGAATGGGGTTGCATTCCCACTTCCTCCAGATGTTGAGAGGAAATCAGCTAAGCCATCTGCACGAGAGCGACGCAGACTAGCAAACCTTCCGGTAATTCACATTGAAACAGCTAAACATACGTCTGTACATGACTTCAAACTCATATAGACGGTACAATTTATACTGACAAAATTGCATGCCATTTTTATTGTCAGCTGTTTCTTCTTCACATGTCAGTTGATTCATTATTCTAGATATTTTGGACAAGCATGTGAATTGTCTGATACCTAAAAAGAACTCAACTACATTTCACACAACTCATGATAAGCAAATGTTAATCACTCAAAATTGGCTTTTTTTTGCTGAGCCATAATTTTTCTCAACCAACATCCACTGCGTCTTGCATTATATTTTCTGAGAAAAGATTCTGTGGTCGAAATGATGGTGCTGAAAATAACACTGTTAACACTTAGTGTCAGACTCCTTTGCTGTTTTATAGCTAGCATTTTATGGACCCCAAATACAAATAAATATTTTTGAATAATTTGTTTTAGGTTGAGGTATTTTTAAATTAAATTCAAAATTACAGCTGGATTGGAAATGATACACAAAAATAGTGTTCACAATTTATATTTGCTTACTTTTGGTGTTTTTAAATAAATTTGTTTGAGTACTGTTTTAATACTGTTAGCATCCAAAGATGCAAGTAAGATGAGAAACTGGCTGCATCCAAAATTGCATACTTTCCTATACTATATAGTAGGTGACAAATAGTACGTAACCAAAGAAATGTCCAAATTCACAGTACTCATAAAAGAATAAGCAAGAAGTACCTGGATGACCTACTGCATCTGCCAAGATTCTGAAGTGTGCATACTATGGCCACTTTACTATGCCATGAGGCCATTTTTTTTTAGCAGTCATAAGGTAATAACTTATTCAAAATAAGTACCTACTCAAGAGAGTATGCATTTTTGGACCCAGCCAATGTCAGGAGCTGTAATCTAGGGTAATCTCACTACATAATTCCCATTCTTTTGTTTTGCATATAACTTTCATATGCATGATTTACATATGATGACTTAAATATAATTCTAAAATGTGGAAAATAGGCAAATAAAGGTGCATATGTGTGTGTTTAGGCTGCAGAAAAGCAGCCGGTGCACCAGCAGTCCTTCAGTATGAGGAATCTCAGAGACACAAACGCACTCAGGACAAAGAGACTACAATCCTTTGGTCATCGTCACAACACCACAGCAGGTTTGTGTTTGTCTCTGTGTATGTTCTGTGATTCGTTTAAGATGCAGAACTTATTTCAATGATGTGTTTAGGAGGGTCCTCTGATGATGAAGATGGTCGTTGTGATGAGCGTTTTACCCTGCCGTCTCCTGGCAGGCTCAGCTCCATTGATACAGCCGCTACAGAGCCCTGGATTCGTGCGGAGTCGTCAGACACGCTCAGGAGGCTGATGTCTGGCTCTGAACACTAAGACGGATGTAGGATGGGCTATAACCTACACGACTGCATATGTAGGACATTTTATGAAATGCTCGGATCTCTTGAGCAAATAAAAGACTGATCAACAGAATCTCTATGAGATCAGCTGCTTGACTGCATAATAAAATCCCTCCTGTAAGCTGATTGTTTTTCTGTCACAAAACAGAAAAAAAAAATTATTTTTGAAGAAATGTTACAATTTTTAAACTCTTTAGGTGGTTTTTTTGCAGTTTCAAGCCATAAACTCCTTTTGGCAGTGGTTTATAAATGGCAGCTTTTAAAAAAAGTTTTTGTAATGAACCAAGTCCTAAATTAGTTTTACATCAGGATTCACCAGAATAACACTTATTGAAAGCACTGTATTCCCGATTGCTTGGAGGCTTAAGGCCCATTCACACCAAGATCGATTATAAAATATATAATTTTTAAAAAGTTTTAAAAATCGTACATTTAATATAAGAAATAATTATTATAAAAAGAAATCCGATGGCTCAGTGAGGCCTGCATTTCCAGCAAGAGAATTTCCTTTTTCAATGCCCCGAAAGCTACTAAAGACATATTTAAAACAGTTCATGTGAGTACAGTGGTTCAACCTTAATATTATAAAGGGACGAAAATACTTATGCGGCTAGAAAAACAAAATAACGACTTTTCAACAATATCTAGTGATGGGCGATCTCAAAGCTTTGCGAATATTTTGTTTCAAATCAGTGGGTCGGAGCACCAGAAATCACGATTTCAGTAAACAAGGCTTTGTTTGTTGGAGTGTTACATCAATCAAGAATCAAAATTTTTTTATATTTACAGAATACTGTTAAAAGGTTAGTTCACCCAAAAATGAAAATGTCTTTAATTACTCACCCTCATGTCGTTTCACACTCTCAAGACCTTTGTTTATCTTCAGAACACAAAGATATTTTTGATAAAATCCGATGGCTCGTGAGGCCTGCATTGAGAGCAAGTTAACTTAGACTTTCAAATGCCCAGAAAGGTACTAAAAACATTTTTTAAAACAGTTCATGTGAGTACAGTGGTTCAACCTTAAGTGATGAGAATACTTTTTGTGTGCCAAAACAACAAAACTTTATTCAACAATATCTTGCACTCGTCACTAAACCAAACACTGCTTCATGAAGCTTTACGAATCTTTTGTTTCGTATCAGTGGTCCGGAGCGTGTATCAAACTGCCAAAGTCACGTGATCTCAGTAAACAAATCTTCGTTGCATCATAAGTGTTTTGAAATTTCGATGGTTCACGTGACTTTGGCAGTTTGAGATCGTTTGATACATGCTCTGAACCACTGATTCGAAACAAAAGATTCGTAAAGCTTTAAAGCTTCATGAAGCAGTGACGAGAGCTAGATATTGTTGAATAAAGCCCTTATTTTGTGGTTTTGGCACACAAAATGTATTCTCGTCGCATCATAAAATTAAGGTTGAACCATTGTAGTCAAATTAACGGTTTTAAATATATTTTTAGTACCTTTCTGGCCATTTAGGTAACTTGCTCTCAATGCAGGCCTCACGAGTCATTGGATTTTATCAAAAATATCTTAATTTGTGTTCCGAAGATGAACGAAAGTCTTACAGGTGTAGAACGACATGAGGGTGAGTAATAAATGTCAATTTTTATTTTTGGGTGAACTAACCCTTTAAGTTGGTTTAGTGAAAACATTGGAAAACTTTTCTTTGTACATTTGTCAGTTAAATAAAGCTACAAGAGAATTAACGAATCACAGATTAATGATTGTATTGTATTTTACAAAATGTCCCAACTTTTCTGGAAGTGGGGTTGTAGTTGTCGTTATAGTCCTTAGTGTGAATGGCAGGTGTTAGAGATGTGTAAAACCTGCTCTTATTTGAATCATTTCGAGATTGCAGACAGACCACGGCCAACTGCTTTAGGGATAAAGCTTGGCAAGATTATTTCTGCTGCGGCACTGATACCATCCACAACTCGGCTGATTTTGGATGGTTTGGACTTTTCTTCTTTATGCATTTCTGATCGTAGGAGGTCAATCTGCCTCTGCATGTGAGAGGTTTGCTGCTCAAAGCCCGTCTGTAGAAGAGCTTCCTTCTCCTGCAATATAACAAACAACCACAAATTAAAGAACTGCTAACCCTGACTTTGACCTTTAAATTCTTTGGAGCACAACAAAGAACATGTTTTGAAAGAAAGTGTACCGTTCTTACCCTCAGTTTGGCTTCCAGGACTCGTTCATTGTCTCTCCTCATTCTCTCTTGCTCTCTCTCCATCTGACGAAGGATCTGATTCACATGTTCATCATGGGTTCTCTGCATGTCTTTATACGACTGCTCCTGTAACCGGTTCTGTTCCTCTAGGCGTCTTTGCTGCTGCTAAAATCTCATTCTTTAATTTCTGCACTGTATAGAGAAAGAGAGAAATTATATAATAAACTCATTCTGGCATAACAGCTGCACTACCTATACCCACATACAACACCAGCATGATGTATGCAGGTGTGCATGTATGCAATTTAGACAGACTTAAGACAGGTGGATAATCAATTGCCAAAACCATTTATTACAGTTATGTGGAGTCATTATACTTTCTTGTGTATCATTGAGAGCCTCATGGTGAATGATAGAAAAGTGTGCAGATGATTTGATTTGTACCCTCTTTCTCCTGTTCTGCTGCACTGAGAGATTGGTTGGCTTGTAGAATCATATTTCCAACATCTTCCTTTGCTTTCAAAAACTTGCTCAACACTTCTTCACTCTGTTAAAAAAAAAAGATGTTTCTAATACACAAGTTTTTACAAGCCAAGTAATCCATACGAGTGTTTTTTTTTTTGTTAACTTTTAAAATTAGTTTTTGTTAATTGAAAAAAGCTTAAAGGTGATACAGAGGATCTTTTCGTCTACTGAGAAACCAAAGACTGTTAGTGAGTTTTTGAAATGAGCGCATGCGTAAGAACAACCTCCCTCCTTCACAGCTCATTTCGAGGGAACGCCTCCCAAAACTCGTGCACGAGTATGTTTGTTTACCACCGGCATTCGCTGTGTCGTGTTAGAGGATTCATTATGTCGGACTCACCGCAGGTAACTCATAATCTGCAGTTGTTACTCCTGTCTCCTGACAAAAACATTGCATGCGGCNTTTGGAGCACAACAAAGAACATGTTTTGAAAGAAAGTGTACCGTTCTTACCCTCAGTTTGGCTTCCAGGACTCGTTCATTGTCTCTCCTCATTCTCTCTTGCTCTCTCTCCATCTGACGAAGGATCTGATTCACATGTTCATCATGGGTTCTCTGCATGTCTTTATACGACTGCTCCTGTAACCGGTTCTGTTCCTCTAGGCGTCTTTGCTGCTGCTTTAAAATCTCATTCTTTAATTTCTGCACTGTATAGAGAAAGAGAGAAATTATATAATAAACTTATTCTGGTATAACAGCTGCACTACCTATACCCACATACAACACCAGCATGATGTATGCAGGTGCGAATGTATGCAATTTAGACAGACTTAAGACCATTTATTACAGTTATGTGGAGTCATTATACTTTCTTGTGTATCATTGAGAGCCTCATGGTGAATGATAGAAAAGTGTGCAGATGATTTGATTTGTACCCTCTTTCTCCTGTTCTGCTGCACTGAGAGATTGGTCGGCTTGTAGAATCATATTTCCAACATCTTCCTCAACACTTCTTCACTCTGTTAAAAAAAGATGTTTCTAATACACAAGTTTTTTCAAGCCAAGTAATCCATACGAGTGTTTTTTTTTTAACTATTAAAATTCGTTTTTGTTAATTGAAAAAAGCTTAAGTGAAATAAAACATAGATATTGGATGAAACAAAGTAAAAAAAAAAAAAAATGTTGCCCTGCAACTAACAAATAAAATAAGTTTAAGTTATTACAATTTCTTGAACTGAAGTAAAATTAAAATTTATATAAAAATATAAAGACAAAAACACATAAAATTGCTAAAACAAAATAAAACTGGAAATATACAAATAAAAGCAGTTTCAAAATATTAATGCATACTATACTACTAAATAAATATTAAAATAACAACTTGAGTGCTGTATTCCAAATCTTCTAAAGCTATATGACACCTTTGTGTGACATCTTCATTGAATAGCTGAAAAATTGGTCCGTTCCTCACGCAAAGTTATCCTATGTCTATGTCTTATATAGCACTTTTTTTTCTTTCTTTTTTTTACATTTTTAAAACAGTGCTGTGAGAGATACCAAATTTCAGTTCCTGAGAATGTTAAAGGGTTAGTTAATCCAAAAATGAAAATTATCCCATAATTTACTTACCCTCAAGCCATCCTAGGTGTATATAACTTTCTTCTTTCAGTCAAACACAGTCGGAGTTATATAAAAAAAAATATCCTGGTTCTTCTGAGCTTTATAATGGGAATGAATGATACCAAAGATTTTGAAGCCCAAAAAAAAAAACACATGCATCCATCATAAAAGTTATCCATATGGCACGTTCACGAGAAAGTCGAGTTCCGGTGGAAGGGTGACCTCTGACCCGATGTTTGACATAGCATCTCTTTATATCGAAATCCTCTGACATTTTTCATTAAAACTTCTCTTTTTAGATTTCCAATTCGTAACCGCAGTTTTGTTTTTCCTCTCTCCTCTGCATTTCAGTGTTCGTTAATTCTCACCTAAGCTTACACTACGCCTTTTTCATATGTCTGGTCAGGGGTCACCCTGCCGCCGGTACTCGATACTCTCAAATGTGCAGACGGCTGTTATTGGTAGCTAGTGATTACAGTTTATAAAGTTATAAATATGGATTTTTTTCTTGCAAAAATCATTGCTTCACTTCAGAGCGTTTTTATTAAAGGGTTAGTTCACCCAAAAATTTAATTTCTGTCATTACTCACCCCCATGTCATTCCATACCTTTGTTCATCTTCGTAACACAAATTAAGATATTTTTGATAAAATCCAATGGCTCAGTGAGGCCTGCATTGACAGCAGGATAATAAACACTTTCAAACGCCCAGAAAGGTACTAAAGATATATTTAAAACAGTTCATGTGACTACAGTGGCTCAACCTTAATGTTATGAAACAACGAGAATACTTTTTGTGCACCAAAAAACATTACAATATCTAGTGATGGGCAATTTCAAAACACTGCTTCCTGAAGCTTTACAAATCTTTTGTTTCGAATCAGTGGTTTGGAGTGTGTATCAACTGCCAAAGTCACGTGATTTCAGTAAACGAAGCTTTGTTACGTCATAAACTGATTCAAAACAAAAGATTTGTAAAGCTTTGAAGCTTCACGAAGCAGTGTATTGAGGTCCCCATCACTAGATATTGTTGAATAAAGTCTTTATTGTTTTTTTGGCACACAATAAGTATTCTCGTTGCTTCATAACATTAAGGTTAAACCACTGTACTCACATGAACTGTTTTAAATATATCTTTAGTAACTTTCTAAGCATTTGAAAATGTCAATTGTCTTGGTCTTACAGGTGTGGGACGACATGAGATTGACTAATTAATGACAGAAATTTCATTTTTGGGTGAACTACCCCTTTAACCTCTTGGACCCTAATGGATTATGGACAGACAGACGGACGGGCATTTTTGGGCTTCAGGGGGCAGTCATGGCCTAATGGTTAGAGAGTCGGACTTGTAACCCAAAGGTTGCAGGTTCGAGTCTCAGTACCGGCAGGAATTGTCGGTGGGGGGAGTGAATGTACAGCGCTCTTGTCCACCCTCAATACCACAAATGATGCGCGACCCTTGAGCAAGGCACCGAACCCTCAACTGCTCCCCCCCCGGGCGCCGCAGCAAAAATGATTGCCCACTGCTCTGGGTGTGTGTGTGTGTGTGTGCACTTAGATGGGATAAATGCAGAGCACAAATTCCAGGTATAGGACACCATACTTGGCTACATGTCACTTTCAAAATCTTGGGTATCATTCATTCCCGTTATAAAGCTTGGAAGAGCCAGGATTATTTTTAAATAAAATTCTGATCGTGTTTGGCCTAAAGAAGATAGTCACATATACACCTAGGATGGCTTGAGGGTAAATAATGGGATAATTTTCATTTTTGGGTGAGCTATACCTTTATCTGTCCCAATGGAATCAACTATTCCAATCTTTATAAACAGCATAACGGTTTCATGAAAGCTTATCTTTAATCTTTATCAGCATTAAAGATGTTGTTAAGTGCTGTTGAGACTACTCAAGACAGTTAACCACAAGCAGAGCATGCATGTGTGTTCTGTACCATTATTTGTGACAGTGTTCTTGCTCTGTACTGCTTAGCCAGATGTCTGAGCATGTCTCTGTACTGTCGGTATCCTCCAGGTTTCAGGTATAATCCAATAAATATCCAATTTATCAAACACGTTATCCAGAACAGCCTTACACTGTATGACAGATTCTTCCTGATTCTGCTGGCACATCTGTTGATATTCATTATAAATTTTCCCCTAAAACAGTAGAAAGAAACAAAATTTATTAAAGCAGCAAGCAGCAATGAAAGGGCCCTCGCACCAGGGCTCACCGCCACCCGGTGGCCTTAGGAAAACTGAACAGTAGGTGATATTCATTTAAGCGGATACATAGAAGAGAAATATGGCAGTCATTTTGATGCACCACATTTCCTGTTGCCAGCAGGTATATTGGCATGTAGATGTCTTCAAGCCAGGACTCTTATCACACATGTGATGTTTGGGGCAGATTGGACATACCCTGCGTTCCCTTCAAAGGGTTTACCCTCCGGAGTGAGAGCTTCGAAGGGATGAAGGGTGTAGGTGTCAAAAAAAAATTTTTTTGGAACACACTTCTGCATCATCGTAACATGACAATCAAGGAGGCGCCTTCGTCTTTTTTCCCCTGGTTTACTCTTTGTATTAATACTCATTCATTTACCGTAGTAACATAAGCTACTGCCGGTCTTTTACGTTAAATATAATGTATATTGTGTCTATGTATTTGAAACATTTGAATGGACTGATAAAGGGAGCTGTAAAGTATTTTTGTTGAAGTACAATGTTATTTTGACCATAATAATGTACCAAATCTAACACGTATAAAGATTGCAGTAGTATAGAAAAATACTATATATACATTTATAGTTAAAATCGAACTCCGNGCAGCAAGCAGCAATGAAAGGGCCCTCGCACCAGGGCTCACCGCCACCCGGTGGCCTTAGGAAAACTGAACAGTGGGTGATATTCATTTAAGCGGATACATAGAAGAGAAATATGGCAGTCATTTTGATGCACCACAGTTCCTGTTGCCAGCAGGTGGCGCTTTGACTATAACTGAATATTGGCATGTAGATGTCTTCAGGCCAGGACAGATTGGACATACCCTGCGTTCCCTTCAAAGGGTTTACCCTCCGGAGTGAGAGCTTCGAAGGGATGAAGGGTGTAGGTGTCAAAAAAAATTTTTTTTGGAACACACTTCTGCATCATCGTAACATGACAATCAAGGAGGCGCCTTTGTCTTTTTTCCCCATTTAGCACTTCGGTTTTGAACGACCCTTCAATATGGTGGCCATGATTGTTTTCACTCCAAAGAGCCCTTCGGAGGGCGATATAACCTGTTTGGAACGCACCGATTGTATACAACAGCTTCCTCTTTCATGACGAAACACCAAAACGAAACCGCCACGGACACGCCCTTTAACAAAAACTCATGATCTTCGCCATTTAACATCTCTAAGGCCTTAAGATTAGACTGACCAAATATGATGCTGATCTAGTTAAATCTCTATGAGGAATTAATCACAGTGTAAAAATGTCTTCAGGCCAGAACTGTTTTAAAACGTGAAGTTTGTGGCAGATCGGACATTGTATGCCCAAGTTACAACAAGTTCCTGTTTCATTGCAAAACATCGAACTTTGTCAGGCCCCCACGGACACGCCCTCCAGGGAAAACTCGCAAAGGTCTTTAGATTAGACTCACCAAATATGATGTTGATCTGATTAAAACTGTAGGAGGAGTTCATTTAAGTACAACTGCAAAAATTTTGCAGAGAAAATTCAAAATATCTCACTTCTCAGATTTTGCACCCAGGGACTTTTCTGTAGGTATTGCGCTGTTACATGTGTCTACCGAATTTCATACTTGTCCGTGAAATATAGTGCGAAGGGCGCTTGATTGAAATTTTGTAGGTGGCACTATCGAGCCATTTTGCCACACCTAATTTTGAAACCAAAATCAGACGTAAATTTTCACCACTTCTGACGCGTGAGCAAAGTTTCATGAGTTTGAGCATGTTTAGGCCCTCAAAAATGCGATTCATTTGGGAGAGGAATACTTACATATTACAATAGGGTCCTCACACCATCGGTGCTTGGTTAGCATTAAATTAGTTAGCATTAAATTTTGTGCTCTGCCCTTGCATAGATGTGTCAATTTGAATTTGACTTTACCATGAGCTCTTGTTGGTAGATCTGGTCAATGTCATTGAAGGACATGGTGATAACTTTAGTGGCCTTCTTCTCTGCGACTGTGTGGATGTTGGACAGATCTTCAGGGTCCATAGGAAGATGAGCCATGCTGAGCATCTTGTTCATGTAGGACTCCAGGGCCTGTTCCACTGCACGGGCATTCTGGATCTTAGCCAGAGACACGACTGGGTTCTCCAGACATGGAACCTTCCCACTGCGGATCGCCTCTATGTAAACCTCAGCAAGATTCCCCAGAGCTGTCAGGAAACACAACTCAATACAGTAGTTAAGTCATTTATTAGTTTTTTTTCATTCACATTTTATTAATCTCTACAAACTTATTTATCTGCTTAAAAATGCTGCTGCAACAGTTTTTCTACAAGGGTTTCTTTGAAAGTACACACCTGTTCCAGTAATTGTATGGCCTCCACTGACAGTTTTTGGATCTGCGTTGTCATAAATGTAATGGCAGAAGGTGTTTGCCTGCTCAAGGAACTCTGAATCCAGATCATTCTCTTCCAGTTCCTCCATTCTCCTCATGTTTTGTGTACTAGCAGGCCGGGGGAACACAAAGCACTTTTCGCACCGCAAAGAAATGACGCAGACAGCGGCGGGGCAGGTTATACCGCTCAGTCTGAGCTGAGCTACCTTAAAATAAGTAAAATACTGTGTATTGTATGTACTGTGTATGTTTAATGTCAACTCTAGCTCACCTGGTTTGAGTGTTAATGCACTCTCCAGATACTCGTCTGACGTTATTGGTTTATTCCCCATTTTCAGTTCTAAGGTGAAGTCACGAACAGCCCAAACAAATGATGGGAAAATGCGCATGAAATCTGGTGACTTCTCATCTGGACTCACTTTTGCCTTCACACGAATGTTCCCTGTCAGCTCTGTAACGTAGCTACATTCAGCACTGTTCAGGAAGAATTACACTAATGCTATGTGAAAGTGTTTTAAAGGGTTAGTTCACCCAAAAATGTACATTCTGTCATGAATTACTCACCCTCATGTTGTTCCACACCCATAAGACATTCGTTCATCTTCAGAACACAAATTAAGGTATTTTTTATAAAATCTGATGGCTCAGCAAGGCCTCGGTTGCCAGCAAGATAATTTCCTTTTTCAAAGGAAGCGACGAGAATATTTTTTGTGCAGCAAAAAAACAAAAAAACGACTTTATTCAACAATACCTAGTGATGGGCGATCTCAAAACACTGCTTCATGAAGCTTTACGAATCTTGTTTTGAATCAGTGGTTCAGAGCGCCAAAATCACATGATTTCAGTGAACGGCGTTTCGTTACATCATAAGTGTTTCGAAACTTCAATAGCTCATGTGACTTTGGCAGTTTGATGCACGCTCTGAACCACTGATTCGAAACAAAAGATTCATAAAGCTTCAAAGCTTAATGACAGGGTTTCTGCAGGTTTCATCAAATCTAATTTAATGCTTTTTAATGCCATATATATATATATATATGTCGCTAAATGTCGATAGATGACGTCATACGGCAATTAGAATATTCATGTCATTGTTGCATTCGCATTCTGCCAAGTGTCAGCCCTTTAGATTTGTTTGCTTTTCTGGTGCTACCCTTTTTGCTCACATAATATATTTGAATACAGCCAAATTCCAAATAAAATTGTTTCAAGTTCGTTTCAAGAATGAGGCAGTTGTTTCTGAATGGGTCATTGAATCTTTGACTCAACCGATTCGTTCAAAACGCTGAATCATTCAGTAACTAAAAAAAGGCTGAGCCTGCGTCACAATGTACATTCTATCCATCCTAAATAGTATGTAACATTAGTAATATTCAATACTATTTAGGGCAGATATAGGGTGAATGGTAGCCTATGCACATTTGGATGCAGGGTGAGTGTTGCTACGCTATGGTTCTGCTGTGATTTTTGTTTGAAACTATTTTCGCTGCTAAAATAGAACAAAAACAGTCAATGTTCCTTTCAAAATGTAAGTGACTTAATATGAACCATTTGTGAACTGAACAGTTGTATGAAATTTTTAATCATGACGGTAGCCTGTTTAGGAAAACAGCATTCTTGGTCATGTGATTTTGCTTAACTGTATCAAGTTATAAAACTCCACATTTTGAATTTTCAACTGAATGCGCTGCTCCTCTTAGCCACTCAGACACAGAGAGAGAGGTGAAAGCAAGCAAAATCTCACGCTCGTACGGCAGTACAGGGGGGTCTCGGAAGCTAGATCAGGTTAACAAGTATATTCGTCACAATGCGCTTTCTTGGAAAAAAGTTGCAAAAGGGGTCTGAAAAGTCGCTAAGTTGGCAACACTGATGCAGCCTTCTGCAGGTCCCAGCTTTCTGGTCACTGAAAAAGGAAATAATATAGCTGGCGATGCAGGCCTCACTGAGCCATCGGATTTTATCAAAAATATCTTAATTGGTGTTCCGAAGATGACAATGCAATGGAATAACAAAAGATGGAATGACAGGAGGGTGAGTAATCGATGACATAATTTTCATTTTTGGGTGAACTAACCCTTAAAATGTATTACAGTGGATGTGTATGTTTATTGTTTGTTTATTGTGCATGTGAGAAGGATACTGCAGCTTTTCCAGTACCATGTTATCAATGGTCCCTAAGATGTTGTACACTAGAGTGCTGCTGAGAAGAACAGCCAGACAGAAGATCCACGTGTCATGTTTCTCATCCCCCTGAAACATCAACAGTCCGTCAGCTACAGAATAAGTGGCGATACATTTGCCTTTACTACAACAGCACACACTGTGAGGAACAGAGTTTTTATACAATATGTCTTGCAATCACTGTGAATAGTAAAATTACTCTGGATGCTGGATGGTCTTCGTCCTCACTTTCTTTACATCACCCAGGCCTTCTGTGTCCAGCAGCACCAGAGTGTGTCCTTCTTTAGTGGGGTGAGGGACACACCACATCCAGATGCCTTTGGTCTTTGATTCAATAGTGCTGCCAAGAGCAAAGCCTGAGACAATCACAATAACAGAAGGATGGATGTCCAAGATGACAAATGCATGTTTAAATCAGATTCTTGCTAATTTCCCATGCATCTCAACACTTC
>RJVU01061481.1:1883191-1897081 GCA_003731715.1 Anabarilius grahami
TATATATATACACACACACACACACACACACACACACACACACACACACACACACACACACATTTCATTCCATTCCAAACATACAAATCCCACACAAAGCCCATTCACCAGTCTTCCATTTTTTTTATTACTATATTGCTGTAATTAGCTACTACCAATATTGTTTTATTATTATATTGTTTTGTTATTTTCCCCATTAAATGCTAATTTTAACGCAGTTACTGTTTTCAAATATTAACAGATACACACTCATTCGCTTTGTCCTCATTATTATATCAGCATGTTCTGCATTTCAGCAGTTTCTCTCACCGGACTGTTGTCCTGCCAGGCGGTTCATAATATAGGATTTCCCCGTACGGTAGAGTCCCACCACAGACACCACAGACACCACAGACACCACAACCACCGGCTCCTTGATCCCATCCAGAATGTCTTTCGCCTCTTTTCTCACACGCAACTTCTCATTTGTATCGTTTTCAATGAGACACACCGGAGCGGACATGAAGCCACGTGATCAACAGATGTGATCAATTAGTCAGTACTTCAAAGTTGTAGCACGTGTGTATTGAATGGACAAGCGGTTTAACATTTCCAGCAGTGAAAAGTAAGCAATATTTAAAGTTTCAATGTTCATCTGATCGTTATGCATTGTGGCTTTCAAATCGCAAACATTGTGACCTTCTATAGCAACTGGTTCCCGAAAATTAATAATAATAAATAAAAAGTTTAAATGACACAATAGCAAAACAATCCAAGCAAAACAATCAAACAACAACACACCGCTATGTTTGGAGGCGTTCTCGTGATTGCATGCTATAACATTGGCTAATTGTTTGATTAAGCTTATTATTGTTTGATTAAAGCTAAATAAAACAACTATTATTATTATTACCTAACTGACAGCCGGATTAAGTAAAAACTCTCAAAACAACAACAACAACAACAACAGGCTTGCAAACGCACAGGCTCCTCCTGTGAGATATCCTTATCTTTACACCATAAATGGCAGCTTCAGAGACGAGGCGTGTTCTCTCTTTGGCGAATCAGTGATGCTGACTCGAAAGTGAAACTAAAAGTGAAACAACGCTGGTTCGTTTGTGTTTGGTCACTGGATAAGTTTTTCCCAGAAATCGCCCGTTTAACGTCAGCTCGGCTATAATCGATTTGGGCGGATACTGAAAAACAATCCTGCCGCTGTGGTGAATAAGACCTGCGGTTCATTCAGTGCGCTGTTAGAAGTAACGCGGAGCGAAAGAGAGAGCATCGGTAACTTTCATCTCTTCATACAGTATAAGACACGTTATACATTTAGGGTCATGTAAGTGAACTTTCTTTTATTTATTTGGCATTTATTCAAAAAATGAAATATTCAAAATCAAATGTAATTGCACTGATCTCTTAGGAGACATTTTATTAGGTTACTGTGAATATAATCAGTTTTTATGGTGTCCATTCAAGACTTTTATTTGTGCAAGTTACATTTAATTCAATTCACATTTATTTGTATAGCGCTTTTCATGATACATATCGTTTCAAAAGCAGCTTTACAGAGAATGCATGTCAACATTACAATTTAAAGAATGCAGTTAGCAAATAATGTAATAATTTAGGCAATTAATTTACAATCACTGTTAGCAGTTTAACTGAAGGTAGAAGCAATGAGCTCCTGGAAAAATGAATTATATTAACAATAATTAGAATATATAGAAATTTGGGAATGTGCAATTTGATCCAGATGATTGCGTCTGTGATTTTTATTGACATGTATTTTTCTTTTTTAATTATTTTGACATCTGTGGCAGATAACTGTTCCATTGAGAAAAAAATATTTTCCTTTAGGGGGCGCACGAGGGCTCGGAGTCGGAAAACCACAGTTAAATCTCAGGATGTTTGTCATTCCGTTGATTATGAGTGACTCGCATTTAGACCAATGCGAGATCAGACCTGAGGTCACGCATACTCAAATAAATGTAGATACTTTTTTATTTGAACACTGTTTACCTGCTTTAATGTATTATTGCTGAAATACAGTGGCCAATAGTATTATTATTATTATTGTTAATAAACTATTATAATATTGTCATTTAATTGTAGGCCTATTATGATGTGTCAATGATGTCAAATGGCTTGATGAATGCGGGCAGTAATTGTTGCCACTAGTCATAAAAGTCTTAAACTTGATTTCTTGATAAATGTTTTATATTTTTAATAAGAACGATTGCAACTGCATATCTGCTTGTGATTTTATAAGACCTATGGTGCTATTATTATACATTCTTCACCTTAGCAGTGTTGAAAATCAAATACTCTAAGTCATTGATCTTAACCCCTGCTAATCAATATGTTATCATGCAAATAAACCATTCTAATGAAATCATAACACTTTTGAAATAATAAAGCATGTGAGTTTTAAGAACAGAACTAACTAGGTAAGAATCAGCAAGAAGAACAGATCTCTGGTGAATGAATGACAATGACTTGCCAGTGAGCATTTCATACTATTCTTGTAGAGATAAAAATTAGGTTTTTAATGGCTAACACAGAATGTAAATGATACAATATATTTTGAGAGTCCATGAAGAATTAATTGTTTTGAAGTATGTTGCGTCTGCAGGTTTTTAAACATTGTTTACTGCAAATAAATGATTATTTTTCCCCCTTTAGCAAACAGGAAGAGCTAGAGAGAGCCAGCATGTCTAATTCCAGACTAATGCCTTCACCCATTTGTTTGGTGGAGAATGTGAACGGATCGCTCTGCGTCTGTAAGGATGCCATTGAGTTCCTGGGTAGGATCAAGGAGCCGGTGGTTGTAGTGTCTGTGGTGGGACTCTACCGTACGGGGAAGTCCTACCTTATGAACCGCCTGGCAGGACAACAGTCAGGTGAGAGAACTGTCTAGACACGCCAACTTATTGTGTGAATATTAGCTACATCATGCTAATGATAATAATAAAACTGTAATTGTCTCAGGCTTTGCTCTTGGTAACACTATTGAGTCGAAAACCAAAGGCATCTGGATGTGGTGTGTCCCTCACCCCTATAAAGAAGGACACACTCTGGTGCTGCTGGACACAGAAGGACTCGGTGATGTGGACAAGGTGAGGACAAAGAGCTGTAGACTTATTACTATTGTTATATGATGGATTCTTTGATTTTAAAGACACTGTGTTTCAGGGAGACTCTAAGAATGACGGCTGGATCTTCTGTCTGGCTGTTCTGCTCAGCAGCACTCTGGTGTACAACAGCCGCGGCACCATCGATAACGATGCAGTGGAGAAGCTGCAGTATCCTTTAACCTGCAACATAACTGTCACGGTTCAAGTTGGTAGACAAAGCACGCGACAAAAGAGAAGCCAATAAACAGACTTTTATTGAAAATAGGTATTACAGGAGAAAACCAACCATAAACACAAAACCAGAACCAACAAAGACTAAGGGCAAAGACTAAGGGACTATATATACACAAGGCAAACAAAGGGAGAAACTAACAAGACACACCTGAGACGAGGACACTAATTAAATTAGAAACCATGACAACTAAATAATGACGGGAAAACTAAACAAAGGAAGACTTGTGACTAATAGAACACAGTGCAAAACCGACAGACATGTGACAGTAACTCACTTCTATTCAAATATAGAAACATACATTTTGAAAGATGCTGTTATTTCTCAATGTGCTGCAGCTATGTTAGTGAGCTCGCTGAGAAGATCAAGATCAGATCGGCGGAAGCTGCAGATGAAGAGGAAGAGGAAGAGGAAGAGGAGGATTCAAAATATGTGATTTTCTTCCCATCATTCATCTGGGTGGTTAGAGATTTCACCTTGGAACTGGTAATTGATGGAAAGAAAGTGGCTGAAGACGAGTACCTTGAGTTTGCCCTCCGGCTGAAGAAAGGTATTTTAGACAGACATACTGTAAACATCACCAGTATGTGAATGTAAATTAATAGTCAGTAAATATTAACAACAACATAAAAATGTTGACACAATCTTCTTTGGTAAAATGTGTTATTTTCTTCATTTAGGTGTAAATAAGAAAATCAG
Source organism: Anabarilius grahami (assembly GCA_003731715.1). Classification (NCBI taxonomy): domain Eukaryota; kingdom Metazoa; phylum Chordata; class Actinopteri; order Cypriniformes; family Xenocyprididae; genus Anabarilius; species Anabarilius grahami. The sequence goes on from RJVU01061481.1 coordinate 1,887,239, forward strand.
CAACTACAACCTGCCCCGTCAATGCATCCGAACCTATTTCCCATCCCGGAACTGTTTTGTGTTCCCATCTCCAGCCTCGCCTGAAAACATGACACGCTTAGAAAGCTTGCAAGAACGGGACCTTGTACAAGATTTTCTGGAGGTCACGGATCGTTTTTGTAAACACATCTTTGACAAGAGTTTAGTAAAAACACTGAAAGGAGGACACAAAGTTACTGGCAAATGTGAGTGTTTTACCCAATAATTTAATTTATTGGGACATTTTAGTGTTCAGAGTGCGAACTTCAGACCCATATGCCTTTTATACCCCAGTTTCACAGACAAGGCTTAAGCCTAGTCCCAGACTAAAAAGCATTATTGAGCTGTTTTAACTAAAGGCAACTTGCACTGTTTCAAGATCCACACCAGTAATGTTTTTTCTAAGGCATGTTTATAAAAGCGACTTTAATGTCCTAATCGGTCCTAATTAAACTAAAGGCCTAAACCTGGCTTAATCTAAGCCCTGTCTGTGAAACCAGGTCTAAATTTAAAAAGGTAAGTATGATGATGTGTTTGTGTGTGTTGTCAGTGCTCGGGAATCTGGTGCAGATTTATGTGGAGACAATCAGCAGTGGGAAGGTGCCCTGTCTGGACAATGCAGTGGTTACTCTGGCAAATCTAGAGAACCAGGCAGCTGTTCAAGAAGCTTTGAAAGTTTATCAGAGTGGGATGGAAGAGGTAATTTCATATGTTTCCTTTTTGTATTTTTTGGTTTGTCATACATGTAATATTAAATAAAAATATACATAAATATACATATATAGGCAATAGTTTTAAGCATCATGTTATCCATTTAACATGATAATACTCAATAAATAAATAAATAATGGAGTGTCTATTTACACTTAGTGCAAATAGCATCCCTTGTTGGCAAACCATATTTACACTAGCCCTGCCCACCAATGTCTGGTTGGGCCACTCAAGTTTAAAAAAAGACAGAATTCAATGTTTTCAGTAGCGCAGCAGTAGCGAGTAGGCTCGCAGACTTAATAAATAAAAATAAAAATAATGTTCTAAAAGTGGATATAAACTGTGAACGAGTTTAATAATAAGTGTTTATTGGGTAGGGTTAGAGGAAGGTGTAGGGAGGGTTTTTATTCTCCAAATAAGGCAGCATCCATTTAATAACTTTAATAAATATAATCATTTACACTCTGTGATATTATTGCATCCTGTTAGTGTACAAAAATACTTGGGTACAAATTGTATCTGCCAATATAAAGTATAGATAGCATCTAATTACTAATTACTCTTATTGCAAAGAACTGTTACTTTTACATGGTGTAAATAGAATCTATCGCTATTTTCACCTAGTGTAAACAGCATATCACTAAGAAAATGCTGCTATTGCCACTTAAGCCGGGGACACACTTAACAATTGTAAGGCCAATTATGAATGTAAATTGATACTTATGACTGATCGCGCTCAAACGCATCCAGTCAGAGCCAGTTGTGTTCAGTTGGCGATTACAGTCGGTGTTCAACTTCTGTGTGTAAGTATTTAAATCTGCTTCAGTCGCAGGAAACAATCGCTGTGTGTTGAGCACAGTCTTAGAATGTTTTAGCTAGTCATTAAACGTGTGCCCGGTTTTAGGGTAAATAGCATCTATCGCTAAGAAAATATGCTATTGTCACTTCTAAATAGCCACTGCCAATAAATAATGTTCTGCCTGTGTCAAATTCACAGTTTTTTTTTTTTTTTTTAACTGAACAGTTTTAATTGAAGTACAATAATTGTTATAGCCATTTACTGACAAAGCATGCTGTTCTTTGCAGGTGAAGAACAAGTTCCCAGTAAGTGTGGATGATATTTCCTCAGAGCACCAGAAGTTCAGCAGTCTGGCCACCGCTGAGTTCATGNGCCACTGTGTCAAATAAATACCTAGGATTATGTTTGTTTTCTATTAAGAGTTTTGAAAAATAAGTAGATCTAGCATTTCTTATAGCATTCACTCATAATAATGCAGCTATATTCTTAAATATGCAAAGGCCTCTTAATTGAATCATTGTGCACTGTTTAAAATTATATTTATCTGAAATATTTAAATATTGTCTTTGTGTCTGTAATGGAGGCCAGCTATTGAAAGCTGTGCAGGTAAAACCTCACTCCCCTGATCTCAAGAGGCGCACTAGTAACTGACGCTGGGAGACTGCAGTCTTTAGCGTCCTTGTTAGCTTGCCACCCTCCTTTGCAGGAGATGATGGTTTGAGTCCTGCTCAGACCTGGGCGAGTAGGACCGAAGGGGTGATGTGCAGGAAAAAAATTGTCTTTTTATTTTATGGAAGTTGAAGAGGGGGCACAGATGGTTATTTATTCCTTAAAGGATTAGTTCACTTTAATATGAAAATACCCCAAGCTTTACTCACCCTCAAGCCATCCTACGTGTAAATGACTTTCTTCTTTCTGATGAACACAATCTGAGTTATATTAATAAATATCCTGATGCATCCAAGCTTTATAATGGCAGTGAACGGAACCAATGAGTATGAAGCTCAAGAAAGTGCATCCATCCATTATAAATGTATTCAACACGGCTCTGGGGGGTTAATAAAGGCCTTCTGAAGCGAAGCGTTTGTGTAATAAAAATATCCATATTTAACAAGTTATAAAGTAAAATATCTAGCTTCCACCAGACCGCCTTACACTTGGGATGGCTTGAGGGTGAGTAAAACTTGGAGTAATTTTCATTTTAAAGTGAGTCTATGGTAGTATAACAGACTTTTCCCAGTGTGTATATGTGATGTATGTGTGTGTTTGCATGTATGTTTAGGAAAACGTAGATATTTGCTATGTAGACCTGCTGAAAGAGAATGAGATGGCGTCAGAGAGAAAGTGCAGAGATCTGCTGAAGAATCTGTTCTCTGACATGAATAAACGGCTGCAGAATGGAGAGTACAGTCAGTCTGGAGGATATGAACTCTACTGCAGAGACAGAGACGCCATCGTTGAGCAGTACCGCAGAGAACCCAACAAAGGTGTATCGGTGAGGACATGTTCTGAGTGTGTGTTTTTATGAAATGGTTCTTTGAGTACACATAGGGTTATGAGTATTTCTATGAATGTGCTCTAATGCGCTGTATTATATGCAGGCTGAGGCTGTGCTGAATGAGTTTCTGAATGAGCGAGGAGCTGAAGCAAACAGCATCCTCTACACAGATACAAAACTGACTGAAAACGACAGAAAGATTCAAGGTAAATTTTTACCAATCTTATGAATATTTGTAGATCCTTAGGCTGTTTCATCTTGGAGCATTTGTAATTAAAAAAAATTAAATGAAATTGAAACTAAACCCAAATTCTTAGTCAACAGCATCTCTAAGGCATCTTGAAGTTTCTGGAGGTTTAGTATTAGCATCATGTTTCACACAATTACTTTTTTAAAAAATGTTTTATCTTGACTGACAGAGGAGAAGGAGAAGAATGCTCTGCTGAAGCAGAAGTGTAAAGAGGAAGAGGAGAAACTCAATGAGAGTGAACGGATGAGGGTGGCAGAAAATAAGCGGCAAGAGGATCAAATGAGGCAGATGGAGGAGAAGTTCAAACAGGAGATGGAGCAGCAGCAGCAGGAGATGGACAGAGCCATTGAGAGCAAACTGAAGGAGCGGGAGGAGTTGCTAAACAAAGGCTTTAAGGAGAAAGCTGATCTTATGTATGAAGAGATAAACAATCTTAAAAAAGAAAATGAAGAGAGAGAGAAAAGTTCTGGTGGTTTTATGGAGAAATTTGTAATGCCTGTTGCCAAAGTTGTGGCAGGTGTCCTTCCTTCTATCCTTCAATACAGGGTGCTGATGAAAGGAATCAAAAAATATTAAATTCCACTTCAATGCAAATCACTGTTGAATTACAAATTGATTGTTTAATAGCTATAGCTTATAAATCTCAATCACGTGTAGGTTTTTTTAGTAAGATTATATTTAGTTAGTTATTGAGTAGAGTCCTAATTCTCATTCTTACAGTGTACTGTGCACAAAAAATATGTACTGTGCTGTTGCTGGTGATGGGAAAAGCATGTAGTAAGACATTAAAGTTTGTATTTAGTAGACCTTCATTTCACACAGTTTGTGTTTGGATGTAACCACTGCATTCTTCAAACAATCTGTTACAATCATTAAATTCATCAGATTAAAATACATTATTATTGAACTTGTATGTTCATAAATCTTGAAGCTGATGTCATCACAAATCCTTTCCCATTTCCCAATTTGACTCCCGACCTCAGCTTTAGAAGCTGATGTAAACAACTTCTTCACTCCATTTATTTTATTATGAGCAAGATTCATAATAATAAAGTATTCAGAATACAAGAAATGGCCACGTGTAAAGGTTGAATCGCACCATCATCACAAATTTCTAGGCCAAATCGTGGGTTCTGTCAGGAATTTCCCAATAGCTGTTTATATATGTATAAAATAAATGTCTGTGATGAACATTACTTGGAGAGACTGTTCCACAAAACTAGAGTCAAACCTCAAAATTAATTTTGAAGCCTTTTTTAATGCACCTTATAAGTTGCTTTATAAGAACTTCAATGCTTGCCAAATTTGTCAAATACATCTTTGTGGTAGTAGGTGTCCTTATGTTTTTGGCTCAGATTAGACAGAACAAGAACTTTGTGGTAAGGAGGCATCTCTCTATTTTGGTTGTATTTTTTAAACATTTCATTCAAATATACAGATTGCTATCTTAAAAACTAAATAAAATACTCCACATAAATTGTAGTTTAGTCTGTTTTGTTTTGTTGTAGTCAAAGTATTTTGAGGTCACCTAAAAATAACAAGTAGGCATTTTACATAATTTCTAATACATTTTAATTGTTTAATTTGTGGTTGTAAATTCTTTCACTGAACCTAACTGCATCCAAAAGTCATCCTTTAAGTGTTTGGACTACTTTTGCTTACTTTTAAGCTCTATTGTGGAATAGAGTTATATATAAGTGCTTCTAAATAAATTACTTAACTAATCTGCCATAATGTGTTGTTTTGTGCAAGACACAATTAGTCTGAATCAAATTAAACATTTTATTGTTTCCCAGACCACTTTCAGCCTATAGAGATGTCAAAATAAACAGTTTTTATGTCTGATTGAAAGCAAAAAAAAAAAAAGTGAATACACTATAAGTCTGTTTAAGAATATTTGGTTTGTTAACTATAACTTTAAACACAAAGTACCATTCTATTGTCCACAGACAAGACTTGTTAATCTGCCAACTGGGCAAAGATATTGGCCAATATCATAATCTCAATATGGCCAAACATCGGCCTACAAGTTAGGAAGGTTCCCAGTTAGATTTACGTCAGGATTCACAGATTACGTGAATCCGTTTGAAATTACATGGAAAAGTTTTCCATCTCTCTGATAGCACAGCTTTGTTTATAGTTCATAACAAATGTTATGCAAGCTTGGCAGTTAATAAACTGGCCTTTAAACATGAATGGCATCACAACAGAACAGCAACTCAAATTCACAAGCAATGACAAGTAGCTGCTGGACAATTCAAGCTGTGTTGGAGAATAATATATATAGCCTATGTCTAGGTGAGTGTGTGTGAATAATGTAAATCCATTTTCAAAACAGTTTTGAGAGCAAGGACAGACCAAAACCAGCTACTTTTGGGATGAAGCCTGGCAAGAACAAAGTCGCTGCAGTGCCGACAACATCCAAAACCTTGCTCGTTGTGGAGGGTTGGGACGTCTCCTGTTTATTCATGTCTGCTTTCAGGCTGTCAATCTCACTCTGCATCCGGGCAGCCTCCTTCTGGAAGCCCTGCTCTAGAAGAGTTTCCTTCTCCTGCAACACAAACAGCACCTGAATAAATAATGTCTAATCGTAATCTTGACCATAAGCACATTTAGTAAACCTCAAAAACAGTTTGTAGAGCAATTTTAAACTCAGAAAATACATCTAATCAAGCATGTCAAAAACATCTCCAATTTAAATGTAATTATTTCTTCCCCTTATTCATTACAGTGCTTGCAAGTAGCAATATATTGGTATTCCTAAACAATTAAATTGAATAATCCTCTGACATTGAGCATTACATCTTTGCAATCAAAAGAAAGAGAGAATGTTCACCTATTCAAAAATAGACGACCAACAGTGATTACTTCAACGCACTGAGTTTCATTTGAGTTTGTGATGAAATCTGTGTGTTTCTTACATCGATTTTCATACAGAATTGTGATTGGCCTTTTATTGAATTCTGCTTACAAAATTGACTCCTTTAAGCACAACATTGAACATGTGACAGTTTTTAGAGTGAGTGTCCTTTTTACCTTCAGTTTGGCTTCCAGGACTCGTTCATTGTCTCTCCTCATTCTCTCGTGCTCTCTCTCCATCTGATGAATGATCTGATTCACATGCTCATCATGGGTTCTCTGCATGTCTTTATATGCCTGCACCTGTAACCGGTTCTGTTCCTCTAGGCCTCTTTGTCGCTGCTCTAAGATCTCATTCTTTAATCTCTGCACTGTATAGAGAAAGAGGAAGTTTAGTGTACACACCCATTCTGATTCAACAGCTAGACAATATACATACACAAAAGCAGCTGTAAGTTAATGACAAAATCTGTTTGTTTCTGTTATGTGCTCTGGTTGAAGTCAATGCATAGTCTCGTGTATCATTGAGAGCCTTGACAGAAAAATGCAGCTGATTTGAATTGTACCTTCTTTTTCCTGTTCCGCTGCACTGAGAGATTGGTCAGCTTGTAGAATCATATTTCCAATCTCTTCCTTTGCTTTTAAATGCATACTCAACACTTCCTCGCACTGTGGGAAAAAAACACATTTCTAATCATTTAAAATATCTGTTTCTTAAAAATGGGAGTGCTGTTTTGATAGCAACAAATCATACTGAAAATCGATCACCCAAACATATAAACCATTAATATGGTGTTAATTTTTCCACGAGGAATGTTGATGCTGTTATTTTTTATACAAAGTTCTTAGTTACCATGACTGTCAAGCTTCAAAATAAAAACAATCATTAAAATACCATAAAAGTTGCCCAGGTTATTAACTGTTTTATATTGCATAACATGAAATGTAGCATATGAGTCATGGTGTTTTTTGTTTTGTTTTGTTTTGCGTCATAGTTTGACAGGTCTGCTACATTCTTCAACATTTCTAATTTTATGCTTCAAGGACAATAACTAAAGCAAACAGATTTAGAACAATCTGAGAGTGAGTAAATGATTTTTCATGTTTCAGTTTTATGATTTTTAGCTGTTGTCATGTTATCTTTAATCTTTATCAGCATCAAGGATGTTTATCAGTGCTGTTACATGCTGTTGTGACCATCCAGAACAATGAAGCACAAGCAAAGCATGCATGTGTGTTCTGTACCATTATTTGTGACTGCGTTCTTGCTCTGTATTCATTGGCCAGCTGTGCGAGCTTGTCTCTGTACTGTCGGTATCCTCCAGTTTTCAGGTATAATCCATCAGAAATGCCTTTTTCCAGTGTATCGAACACCTCACGCAGAGCCTCTTCACACTGCATGAGAGACGCTTCATGATTCTGCTGGCACATGTCTTGATATTCATTATGAATCTTCCCCTAAATTGTGAAAAGCAATGAGAGAGAGAGAGAGAAAAAAAACAGTTTATACTTTTATTTGAGATAAAGGGAATATTGCACATGGATTGAATCTCCATTATTTGAATCTGTGCACCTATTCACTACATTAAATAAGCATAGCACTGCGAATGAAGACTGTATTGTCCTAGGTTCTCTATTTCTGGTAGGTCTTCAAAATACACAAGATTTAAATCTTCTAAATTTTAAGCATAAAATGTGCTCATATAATGACAAAGAAAATGTAGCCGCTTTGCCATTTACAAAATTGTAGTTTAAAATACATTTACAAAGTTTTAAAGGGTTAAAAATAATGTCATTTATTACCCATCCTCGTCGCTCTACACCCGTAAGACTTTCGTTCATCTTCAGAACACAAATTAAGATATTTTTGATGAAATCCGATGGCTCAGTGAGGCCTCTATTGCCAGCAAGATAATTAACACTTTCAGATGCCTAGAAAGCTACTAAAAACCTATTTAAAACAGTTCATGTGACTGTAGTGGTTCAAGCTTTATATACTATAAATATTATAAAGTGACGAGAATACTTTTTGTGCACCAAAAGAACAAAATAATGACTTTTAAACAATTTCTGATAATGGCCGATTTCAAAACACTGCTTCGTGAAGCTTCGAATCAGTGATTTGGATCACGTATCAAACTGCCAAAGTCACGTGAACTATTGAAATTTTGAAACACTTATGACGTAACAAAGCCTCGTTTACTGAAATCACGTGACTTTGGNGATTTAAATCTTCTAAATTTTAAGTATAAAATGTGCTCATATAATGACAAAGAAAATGTAGCTGCTTTGCCATTTACAAAATTGTAGTTTAAAATACATTTACAAAGTTTTAAAGCGGTTAAAAATAATGTCATTTATTACCCACCCTCATGTCGCTCTTCACCCGTAAGACTTTCGTTCATCTTCAGAACACAAATTAAGATATTGTTGATGAAATCCGATGGCTCAGTGAGGCCTCTATTGCCAGCAAGATAATTAACACTTTCAGATGCCTGGAAAGCTACTAAAAACCTATTTAAAACAGTTCATGTGACTGTAGTGGTTCAAGCTTTATATACTATAAATATTATAAAGTGACGAGAATACTTTTTGTGCACCAAAAGAACAAAATAATGACTTTTAAACAATTTCTGATAATGGCCGATTTCAAAACACTGCTTCGTGAAGCTTCAAATCAGTGATTTGGATCACGTATCAAACTGCCAAAGTCACGTGAACTATTGAAATTTTGAAACACTTATGACGTAACAAAGCCTCGTTTACTGAAATCACGTGACTTTGGCGCTCCGAACCACTGATTTGAAACAAAAGATTCTTAAAGCTTCGAAGCTTCATGAAGCAGTGTTTTGAAATTGCCCATTACTAGATATTGTTGAAAAGTTATTTTGTTTTTATGGCACACAAAAAGTATTCTTGATGCTTTATAATTTTAAGGTTTAAGGTATAATTTTAAGATGAACGAAGGTCTTACAGGTGTAGAACGACATGAGGGTGAGTAATTAATGACAGAATTTTCATTTTTGGGCGAACTAACCCTTTAAGAGGTTCATACTTTTCTGAATTCATAATATGTACACCATTTAAAGATTACTCATTTCAATTTGATGGAAATTTGTCAAACACTGGAATATGTAAATCTTAAAAACAGACTGCAATATTTTTTTAATGTGTGCATTTGTGCATGCAGATAATAGTAAATTTTGCAAAAGAAAAGGAGGAGTTTCTGCTGGTTCTCTTTTTACTTTTCTGTTCAAAAGCGCTCACAGAAGTTTGTAAATGAATGTGTCGGGTTCAATACTAATGCAAGTTAAGCTTTATTGACAGCATTTGTGAAAATGACAATTACCAAAGAATATACAGTGTAAAAAAAAGTCTGAAAGGGTCTGAAAGTATTCAGACCCCCTTAAATTTTTCACTCTTTGTTATATTGCAGCCATTTGCTAAAATCATTTAAGTTCATTTTTTTTCCTCATTAATGTACACACAAAACCCCATATTGATAGAAAAACACAGAATTGTTGACATTTTTGCAGATTTATTAAAAAAGAAAAACTGAAATATCACATGGACCTAAGTATTCAGACCCTTTGCTCAGAATTTAGTAGAAGCACCCTTTTGATATAATACAGCCATGAGTCTTTTTGGGAAAGATGCAACAAGTTTTTCACACCTGGATTTGGGGATCCTCTGCCATTCCTCCTTGCA
>RJVU01061481.1:1916648-1942075 GCA_003731715.1 Anabarilius grahami
TCTGCAGGTTTTTAAACATTGTTTACAGCAACCAAATTATTAATTTCCCCCTTTAGCAAACAGGAAGAGCTAGAGAGAGCCAGCATGTCTAATTCCAGACTAATGCCTTCACCCATTTGTTTGGTGGAGAATGTGAACGGATCGCTCTGCATCTGTAAGGATGCCATTGAGTTGCTGAGTAGGATCAGTGAGCCGGTGGTTGTAGTGTCTGTGGTGGGACTATACCGTACGGGGAAATCCTACCTTATGAACCGCCTGGCAGGACAACAGTCAGGTGAGAGAACTGTCTAGACATGCCAACTTGATGTGTGAATATTAGCTACATCTTGCTAATGATAATAAAACTGTAATTGTCTCAGGCTTTGCTCTCGGTAACACTATTGAGTCGAAAACCAAAGGCATCTGGATGTGGTGTGTCCCTCACCCCTATAAAGAAGGACACACTCTGGTGCTGCTGGACACAGAGGGACTCGGTGATGTGGACAAGGTGAGGACAAGAAGCTGTTGACTTATTAATATTGTTATATGGTGGATTCTTTGATTTTAAAGACACTGTGTTTCAGGGAGACTCTAAGAATGACGGCTGGATCTTCTGTCTGGCTGTTCTGCTCAGCAGCACTCTGGTGTACAACAGCCGCGGCACCATCGATAACAATGCAGTGGAAAATCTGCAGTATCCTTTAACCTGCAACGTAACCCACTTCCTTTTTCAAATTTACAAACATACACTTTGTAAGATGCTGTTATTTCTCAATGTGCTGCAGCTATGTTAGTGAGCTCGCTGAAAAGATCAAGATTGAATCGGTAGAAGCAGCAGAAGAGGAAGAGGAAGATTCAAAATATGTGATTTTCTTCCCATCATTCATCTGGGTCGTTAGAGATTTCACCTTGGAACTGGTAATTGATGGAAAGAAAGTGACTGAGGATGAGTACCTTGAGTTTGCCCTCCAGCTGAAGAAAGGTATTTTAGACATACATACTGTAAACATCAAGCACTATGTGAATGTAAATTAATAGTTAGTAAATACACTGCTCAAAAAATTAAAGGAACACTTTTTAATCAGAGAATAGCATCAAGTCAGTTAAACTCCTGGGATATTGATCTGGTCAGTTAAGTAGCAGAGGGGGTTGTTAATCAGTTTCAGCTGCTTTATTGTTAATGAAATTAACAATAGGTGCACTAGATGGGCAACAATGAGACGACCCCCAAAACAGGAATGGTTTTACAGGTGGAGGCCACTGATATTTTTTTTCCCTATTTATCTTTTCTCACTGTTTTTCACTAATTTTGCATTTGGCTAGGGTCAGTGTCGTTACTGGTAGCATGAGGCGATACCTGGACCCTACAGAGGTTGCACAAGCAGTCCAACTCCTCCAGGATAGCACATCAATACGTGCCATTGCCAGAAGGTTTGCTGTGTCTCCCAGCACAGTCTCAAGTGCATGGAGGAGATTCTAGGAGACAGGCAGTTACTCTAGGTGAGCTGGACAGGGCCTTAGAAAGTCCTTAACCCATCAGCAGGACCGGTATCTGCTCCTTTGTGCAAGAAGGAACAGGATGAGCATTGCCAGAGCCCTACAAAATGACCTCCAGCAGGTCACTGGTGTGAATGTCTCTGACCAAACAATCAGAAACATACTTCATTAGGGTGGCCTGAGGGCCCAACGTCCTCTAGTGGGCCCTGTGCTCGCTACCCGGCACCGTGGAGCTCGATTGGCATTTGCCATTGAACACCAGAATTGGCAGGTCCGCCACTGGCGCCCTGTGCTTTTCAGATGAGAGCAGGTTCATCCTGAGCATGTGACAGACGTGAAAGGGTCTGGAGAAGCCGTGCAAAACGTTATGCTGTATGTAACATAGTTCAGCATGACTGGTTTGGTGGTGGGTCTGTGATGGTCTGGAGAGGCATATCCATGGAGGGACGCACAGACCTCTACAGGCTAGAAAATGGCACCCTGACTGCCATTAGGTATCGGGATGAAATCCTTGGACCCATTGTCAGACTCTACGCTGGTGCAGTGGGTCCTGGGTTCCTCCTAGTGCACGACAATGCCCGGCCTCATTTGGCGAGAGTATGCAGGCAGTTCCTGGCGGATGAAGGAATTATACAATCTCTGTTGATATCGTTGAATGGCCCCCATGCTCGCCTGACCTAAATCCAATAGAACACCTCTGGGACATTATGTTTCAGTCCATCCGACGCCGCCATGTTGCACCTCAGACTGTCCAGGAGCTCAGAGATGCCCTGGTCCAGATCTGGGTGGAAATACCCCAGGACACCATCTGTCGTCTCATTAAGAGCATGCCCCGATGTTGTCAGGCATACAGTACATACAAGCACGTGGGGGGCCATACAAACTACTGAGTACCATTTTAAGTTGCTGCAATGAAATTTCAGCAAAATGGACTAGCCTGCTGCATCATTTTTTCACTTTGATTTTCGGGGTGTCTTTGAATTCAGTCCTCTATAGGTTGATAATTTTCATTTCCATCAAACGATGTGGCATCCTTTCATTCCTAACACAGTATCCAGTCCATATCAGTATAGATATCCGGCATATTTTTCCCTATTGAGATCTGATGTGTTTTCAAAGTGTTCCTTTAAATCTTTTGAGCTGTGTATTAACAACAACCAAAAAAAAAAAATGACAATCTTCTTTGGTGAAATATGTTATTTTCTCCTAAAAACCTCATTTAGGTGTAAATAAGAAAATCAGTGACTACAACCTGCCCCGTCAATGCATCCGAACCTATTTCCCATCCCGGAACTGTTTCGTGTTCCCATCTCCAGCCTCGCCTGAAAACATGACACGCTTAGAAAGCTTGCAAGAACGGGACCTTGTACCAGATTTTCTGGAGGTCACAGGTCGTTTTTGTGACCACATCTTTCACAAGAGTTTTGTGAAAACACTGAAAGGAGGACACAAAGTTACTGGCAAATGTGAGTGTTTTAACAATTTAACAGAGTTATTGGGACATTTTAGTGTCAAACTTAAGAGTGTGAACTTCAGACCTATACGCCTTTATCCCCCGAGTTCACAGACAAGGCCTAGCCTAGTCCCAGACTAAAGTGCATCATGTTTAAACTAAAAGCAACTTTAACTGACTTGTCTTAAAATGTGTCAATGCCATTGTTTTCTTTCAAGATCCACACCAGTAATGTTTTTTCTAAGGCATGTTTATAAAAGCGACTTTAATGTCCTAATTGAACCAAGGCCTAATCCTGGCTTAATCTAAAATCTGTCTGTGAAACCAGGTCTAAATTTAAAAAGGTAAGTATGTTGATGTGTTTGTGTGTGTTGTCAGTGCTCGGGAATCTGGTGCAGATTTATGTGGATACAATCAGCAGTGGGAAGGTGCCCTGTCTGGACAATGCAGTGGTTACTCTGGCAAATCTAGAGAACCAGGCAGCTGTTCAAGAAGCTTTGAAAGTTTATCAGAGTGGGATGGAAGAGGTAAGTCACACTCAATTTCATATATTTAGTCAGTGCTGTTACAGCAAACTGGACTTTACTTATCTAAAGCTGCCTGTTAATATAATGATTTGATTAATATAATGTTAAATGAAATTATACATACAGGTCACTTACAGCAGGCAACAGTTTAAAACATCATGTTATCCATTTAACAAGATAATATTTAGTAAATAATAAAGCTCTGGATGTGTCAAATTCACAGTTATTCTTTTTTTTTTTTTTTACTGAACAGTTTTAATATAGGTACTTTAATTTAATTATTACATCCATTCAATGACAAAGCATGCTGTTCTTTGCAGGTGAAGAACAAGTTCCCAGTAAGTGTGGATGATATTTCCTCAGAGCACCAGAAGTTCAGCAGTCTGGCCACCGCTGAGTTCATGAAACGCTCCTTTAAAGATGAAAAAGGAGAATACCTAATAAAACTGGTGGTGAGTTTCACATGCACAATTATGTGCACACTCATAATAATGCAGCTATATTCTTAAATATGCAAAGGCTTGTTAATTTAATCATTATGCATTATTTTAAATTATATTTAGTTTAAGTATTTAAATATTGTCTAAATAGTGTGTGTGGGAAAAAATTATCTTTTTATTTTAGGAAAGTTGGAGGGGGACAAATACGGTTATTTATTCCTTAACCAATAACTCAGCTAGTGTAACAGACTTTTTCCAGTGTTTATATGTGTTGTATGTACTGTGTGTGTATGCTTAGGAAAACATAGATGTACACAATGTAGGCCTTTGGAAAGAGAATGAGATGGTGTCAGAGAGAAAGTGCAGAGATCTGCTGAAGAATCTGTTCTCTGACATGAATAAACGGCTGCAGAATGGAGAGTACAGTCAGTCTGGAGGATACGAACTCTACTGCAGAGACAGAGACGCCATCGTTGAGCAGTACCGCAGAGAACCCAACAAAGGTGTATCGGTGAGGACATGTTCTGTCTGTGTGTTTTTATAACATGGTTCTTTGAGTACACATAGGGTTATGAGTATTTCTATGAATGTGCTCTAATATACTGTATTATATGCAGGCTGAGGCTGTGCTGAATGAGTTTCTGAATGAGCGAGGAGCTGAAGCAAACTGCATCCTCTACACAGACAAAAAACTCACTGAAAACGACAGAAAGTTTCAAGGTAAATCTTTATCAACCTCATGAATATTTGTAATTCATAAGGCTGTTTTATCCTGGAGCATTTGTAATAGAAAAAAATGCATATGAAATGGAAACCAAACTCAAATTCTTACTTAAGAGCATCTCTAAGGAGGAGTTCAGTTGGGATTGGAGTTCAGCTTTTGGAGGTATTATAATCATGTTTCTCATTTCTCTCTTTTTTTTTTATTATCTTGACTGACAGAGGAGAAGGAGAAGAATGCCCTGCTGGAACAGAAATGTAAAGAGGAAAAGGAGAAACGCATTGAGAGTGAACGAATGATACAGGCAGAAAAAGAGCGGCAGGAGGATGAAATGAGGCAGATGAAGGAGAAGTTAAAACAGGAGATGGAGCAGCAGCAGCAGGAGATGGACAGAGCCATTGAAAGCAAACTGAAGGAGCGGGAGGAGTTGCTAAACAAAGGCTTTAGGGAGAAAGCTGACCTTCTGAATGAGGAGATAAAGAATCTTAAAAAAGAAAAGGAAGAGGAAGAGAAAAGTTCAGGCAGTTTTATGAAGGAATGTGTGACGCCTATTGTTGGAGCTGTTTCAGACATCCTTCCTACCTACTTCCAATACAAGATGCTGATGAAAGGACTCAAAAAATAATTAAAGCTGCAAGCAGCGATGAAAGGGCCCTCGCACACGTGCCACCACCACCCGGTGGCTTTAGGAGAACAGAGCACGATGGGCAATATGCATTTAAGTATGTGAATATAGGAGGACCATGTCAAAGTCATTTGTATTTGCCATGCTTCCTGCTACCAACTGGTGGTACTATAACTATAACAAATTTTGGTGTGTAGATGTGTTCAGGACAGGACTGTTATCAAACATGTGAAGTTTGAGGCAGATTGGATATTGTATGCTTGAGTTAAAACAACTTTCTGTTTCATGACGATAATAGTATGCTTTAGTACTCAGCTAAGTTTTGCTCTCATGTTTTAGAATGTTTCTAGCGTGTTTAGTACTCAATTTCATATTTTAGTTTGTTGCTAGTAGTGCATCACATTGTTTAACATGCCACTTCCTGTTGCCAGTGGGNTGCATTCTGACTTATTTACACTGTTGAAGAGTTGGATTCTCATGCTAAACATGGCCAAAGTTTCAAAACACGAGTTGAATGTACGACTGAGTATTTCTGTGCCAAACGACTACTTCCGGTTTCGGTACAGGATTCTGAGTTTTTTTCTAGTATGGCCCTTTATCACGTAATAAAGGGCGGAATTCCTTGTGTAGGCACTTCTCCACACACATCACCCAGAGCAAGAGCACCCCCATCAACGCGTTTCATTAGGGATACGGAAGCCGAGAGATTTTTCAACAATGGCTGTGTCCCAATTCAGGGGCTGCACCCTTTAAAGGCTGCATACATCATCGGTCTCATTTAAGAAAAATAACCATTAGATTGCACGTAAGAAAGAAATTACAGCATTTTACACCTCACAATTGAATATCAGTCAATTTTATTATGGTTACTTTTCTTAAATATGACATCCTTGATGAAGTATTCTGCCTTCAAATGCGACCTCCGGAGGACGAAGCCTCAGAAATGAGACGCAGCTCCTGTCGCCGAAGGAGTGTGTTCTTGGTTGTGAGGGAAAGATTGCCTTTTTCAGCTTCCCAAAGAACCCAGCGTTAAGGGAACAGTGGATGAAGTTTGTTTTTCCGGGGCAGCAACGGAGTTGTGCACATATGTTTGTTTGTTTTGGATTTCAGTGATGAATATTTTGTAAACAAGTCCCAGTTCGGCGCTGGATTTGCAGATCGCGGGTGGTGAGTAAAGCTACATCAAATGTCTGTGTTTTGTTGGCAAAACAAAACACAGTGCATATAATGTAAACAACACAAACGCTTTTGTTCCCTTTGTATTTATAATGATGTCGCAGCTAGCCTGCGATCTCTACGCAGAAGCTGTGTGCACTCGTGATTCTTTAGCTCCGTCCACGGCACTGATGGCAGACACGCCTCCAGGATATCTGCTTTTTCCGGAAAGACTCGGTTTAGCGTATCTATCTTTTATAAATATGACAAAACTAAAGACTTTTCGGAGATATGAAGGATGCATTGTAACTCTATATATACTCAAGATTAACATGAGATTTGCAGGAACTGTGTGATACCCCCCCTTTAAAAATCATTCACTTCATGGCATATTTAAATGTGTTTCAGGGAGTGAATTACAGTGTAAAGTATGCCATTTCCTGTCGACTGAATATATGCATGTAGATGTCTTCAGGCCAGGACTCAATCAAACATGTGAAGTTTGGGGCAGATCGGACACTGTATGCCTGACTTACAAAAGCTTCCTGTTTCATGGCGAAACATCAAACTTTGTCTGGCTGCCACGGACATGCCCTTTGGTGAAAACTCAAGATCTTCGCAAGTTAACTTTGCAAAGGCCTTAAGATTAGACTGACCAAATATGATGTTGATCTGATTAAAGCTCTTGGAGGAGTTCGTTAAAGTACAATGTCTGGAAATGGCAAAAACTGCTAAAATTTTGCAGAGAAAATTCAAAATATCTCACTTCCTGTTGGGTTTTCAGATTTTGCACCCAGAGACTTTTTTGTAGGTACTGGGGCTGTTACATGTGTCTACCGAAGGGTGCTTAATTAAAATTTTGTAGGTGGCGCTATCGAGCCATTTTAGCACACCTAATTCTGAAACCCACTTGCAAAGTTTCATGAGTTTTCACGTTTAGGCCCCCAAAAATGCGCTTCATTTCGGAGAAGAATAATAATTGACTGAGCAATTACAATAGGGTCCTCACACCATTGGTGCTCGGGCCCTAATAAATAGCCCTTCCATGCAAATCACTGTTATATTACAAATGGATTCATTTATAGTTATAGCTTATGAAACACAATCATCTGTAGGTTCTTATTTAACAAGATTATATTTAGCTTATTACTGAGTAATGTCCTAATTGTCATTCTTACGGTATACTGTACACAAAAATTATGTAGGCTACTGTGTTGCTGGTGATTGGAAAATTCATAGATTTAAACATGTAGTTAGACACAAGTTTGCCTGTTTTAGTTGACCTTCATTTCACATGCTGTTTGTGTTTGGACTAAACAAATAAATATAGTATACAATAGGATAAAAACGACTAATTATTGTCATGGTTTTTGCCACAAAATACATGACTGCGTTTTCCAGACATGGAACCTTCTGCTGTGGATCGCCTCTACTAAAACCTCAGCAAGATTCCCCAGTCCCGAGTCCCTTGATCATTGATCAACTTTTATAAATTTGTTCTCTATAAGGGTTTCTAAGGCAGCACATGTTCCAGTAATTGTACGGCCTCCGTTAACGATTTTTGGCTCTGCATATACGTAAATGTAACGGTAAAAAGATTTAGCCTGCTCAAGGAACTCTGAATCCAGTTCTTCCTCGGTCAGCTGCTCCATTCTCCTCATGTTTTGTGTACTAGCCGGCCGAGGGAACACAAGGCACTTCCTCACCGCAAAGAAATGGAGCAGACAGCAGCAGGGCAAATTATACTGCAGTCAGAAAAACACAAAAAAAAAGACACAAAAATATGTGTTTTTCAGGGCTGATGCCGATATCGATTAAGTAGACCGATAACCGATATTTTGAACCAATATATATGTCTGGTGTAAAAAATGAAAATTCATGTCAAAATTAAGAATAACAAGGGCTCTGACAAAAACTTTCTTCAAATGCTTTTAAACATATCTTTAATTCTGAGAACTGTTAATAATGAAAACAAAGAAACGTGCTTACTTTATTGGAGGTAGGGTGTTTGTAGAAGGAATCAAAATATTCTCTCCAGCCTGAAAATTTTATGTAGCTGATTTGGATATACATTTAACTTCGAAATGCTTTATTTCTTTATTGCTTTATTTCTTTCTCTTATTACTTCTACACATTTTTCATTTTACCATGGAACTGCTTGTAACAGTCACCGTCTCATCCCGTTTGTTTTGATTGTCATGTGCTTCTTTTTTCTCAGTTCCGGCCACTCATCATTCACCATGGACACTAATTACCCTCACAGCTGTTTGTCATTTGGATTGTGTATTTAAGTTCCTTCCTGCCTTCAGTTCATTGTCCGGTATTGTTTAATGTTACATGTGTTTGCTGTTACCTGTTCTTCCAGTCCTTGAGATTAAACTTCATTGTGTTACTTGTATCTTCAGCCTTCAACTTTTAACAGAATACAGAATCCAGAAGAAAATGGATTATGCGGATATGTTTGCGCTCGTGGCTCGGGAGAACCACGATTTTTGTTTGTTTACACAGAACTTTGTCTATCTTGCACTTACCTGCCCCTACGATGACGAGACCCTGAAGTCATTGTTTTGGATCGGGGGGAAAAACTACCATCATCCCACGGACCTCCCAGACACCTCCAGACTCAACTGGAAAGAAGCCATCATCAGGTGTCTGGAGAGTGTCCGTCCCCGATCCAGAGCACAGCCAGACCCAGAGCCCGTATCTCGACCGCAGAGTACTCGTGCAAGCCCCCCGCAGATGGAGAGTTTCCACCNTTATTGGAGGTAGGGGAGAACCACGATTTTTGTTTGATTACACAGAACTTTGTCTATCTTGCACTTACCTGCCCCTACGACGACGAGACCCTGAAGTCATTGTTTTGGATCGGGGGGAAAAACTACCATCATCCCACGGACCTCCCAGACACTTCCAGACTCAACTGGAAAGAAGCCATCATCAGGTGTCTGGAGAGTGTCCGTCCCCGATCCAGAGCACAGCCAGACCCAGAGCCCGTATCTCCTCCAAGAACCGCAGAGTACTCGTGCAAGCCCCCCGCAGACGGAGAGTTTCCACCGGCCAGGTCAGCCAGATGGACCACGAGGACAGAGGTGACCATCGCCCCGGAGATGGAACTCCACCCGACGTCTGACCAGGGGCGTGAGCCCACGACATCTGCGGACGAGGGAGAGATGACTACGGAGAGGGAGGACTGGCTGATTGACTTCAGCGAGGATTCTACTCCCACCCTATCTCACCCGTCATCATCGTCTTCATTGACATGTTCCATGGATTATATTTTGAACTTTGTTGTCCTTAACGTTCCTCTGCCCACGCTGACATCACCGCCGTGCTCAGCCAGTCCTCCAGTCCCATCGCTGCCGGATGTCAGCAGCCCTGCGCCGTCTCCGGGGAATCCCTGTGATGTCGAGCCGCAGGTCGTACATCCACCAGCAGCGTCCAGGCAAGAGGATCCTGTGGCTTTGCCTCCCGCCACCGACCTCTTCGCTCCATCTCGGCCCGTCGACCTGCCGGCTCTGTCCAGGCTCCTCCCACCTACGGTTCCACTGGAGACCGTCCGACTGACTGCTCCTCCGGTCTCCCTCGTCCGGCGGCTCCCCCTTGGTCAGTCGTCCCTCCTCTTCTGCCACGGACTTTCGGGCCGTCTGTTCCACTCCGTCCCTCCACCCCTTCGGCTACAGGGGGTTCCTCCTTCCCCTCGTGGTCACCTCTGTCCTCCGTCGCACCGGCGTCACCTCAGCCTTCGGGATCTCCTGTTCCACCTCCGTCAGTCGTCGCCACGACGTCGCGGGAGCTCGCTGTCTCTCTGTCTGCGCCCTGGAATCCACCTGCCGAGTCTCCGTCGGTCGTCCCCCAGATGCCGTCAGTCCGCCCAACACCATCTGGACCCCTCCCATCTTCGACTCTGCCGTGGACTGTTGGCTCTGGGGAGCTTTGGGTCTGCGCCATCGGCCATCCACTATCTAGGCTACCAGGGGATCGTCGTCCTCCCTTCACCACTCCATCAGCGTCACTCTGTTCACCTCCAGAACCCCCTCCGGCCCTCCCTCAGATGTCCCTTTTCGGCGCCTCGCCGGAGGGGGGGGGTAATGTCACAGTCACCGTCTCGTCTGTTTTGATTGTCATGTGTTTTATTTGTTCTCAGTTCCCGCCACTCATCATTCACCATGGACGCTAATTACCCTCACGGCTGTTTGTCATTTGCATTGTGTATTTAAGTTCCTTCCTGCCTTCAGTTCATTGTCCGGTATTCTTTAATGTTACATGTGTTTGCTGTTGCCTGTTCTTCCATTCCTTCCATTCCTTCGTCTTCCTTGGAGCCAACTCGTAACACTGCTTTCCTTCTCATTACTGTTGTTTTCTTTCCTATTACCTCTGTTGCTGTTTTATGTAATACTATTAATTTTTTAATTATATAATTCTACACCATCTTCTATTTCAATTAATCTGTTACTACATATATAACTGAATTTATCCCAATCAATCCCATACCGTAAAAAAATATATACAAAAAATGGCCAAAAAATATTCACAAAAATATATTTTTTAACAATATTATTAACTAACAAATTTTTTTTTGGGCCATTTTTTTGTATATATTTTTAAAATATATTTTTCCTAAAGCATTTAAAATAGATATTTTTCCCTACATATATTTCAATCCAAGAAAATACATTCACATGTGACATTTGAAGAAAAACTTTATTGTCTATAACACGTGAACATTTGAATAAAAATCAGCAAGGAAACAATGTTCAAAAAAATTACAATATATTTAAACAAATGTAACTTGTAGAATTTTCTTTTTACCAAGTAGTGACTTACCATATATGGCTGCCATGGTTTCCTCATCAAGGGCACTTCTTCTCTCACCACCACTGACAGTTTTGCTCTTTGCTCCTACAAAAGACAAAACATAATAACAACAGGTACAGAGGGCATGTACTTTGGATTTCCTGATATTTTTGTTTACACTGAAACTTTAGAAAACAATTACAGGTATACTGGATTTTAAAGATATTTAATGGACATACAGTACAGTAAAGAAACTGATGATTGAGGAGAGGTCGAATTAGCCTTTTTTACACTTCTGCATTGCATTTTCACTTTTACAAATAAGGGATAGTGGAATATCACAAAGGTTTCATTAAAGCAAACTTAACAAAGGGATAATCCACCAAAAACAAAAAATATCTCATCATTTAATTACGCTCATGCCGTCCCAGATGATTATGACATTCTTTTTTCTGTGGAACACAAACATAGATTGAGTTCACGCAAGAAGGTCAAAAACCAAACAAAGTGAACATGATGGTAATCCATATGACCCCAGTTGATGAATCAATGTCTTCAATTAGTGTGTTCGAGGAAAATACTATTGTGTTAAATTTGTTACACTGCAAATTTGCCAACTGACAAATATGGGCTCCAATTTCATAAATTAAACAAATAAAATCAATGTGACCAATAATTAAAAATACAAAATTCTACTTTTTAAAGTGGCTCATGATCATTCTCATCTTGTTGCTGTTGCACAATCTGTCCTCGCTTCTGCAACTGATTTTTTTTGTACAGTAGACATGTAAACCGGTGGTGACAAATAAGCATCTTTTGTTACAAGTGACTTCACTGGCTCAACTGGTTCATTGAAAACATCTTGTCATTCAGCAGAAAGTGAACAAAAACGACAGTATTATATAGTAACCTAAGCAATATTTAAAAAAAATAATAGAAAATTTGAGCAAATGAAATGCCATTAATGCCAAAGCAGCGCATGCCTGAACTCTAATAATTAAAGTTTATATTTAACATTTAAATTCAGCATAAATTTACAGGCTCCACTATCAGTGACGGGATCATGTGAGTATCATCGATCAACAGCAAGCGGCACGGTCTAGCAAACACTCTACAGCTTAAGTTTAAAAAATAATATAAAATTTTGTGTGTGTGTGTAACGTTTTTGCTAAGTGTCCAAATTACAAACAACTAACGTTAAAACGGAATTCTAAAAATCTCAGATGCATCTCCTCATGTGAGCAATTGAAACAAACAGAGCATTAAACTGACAAATAGTTACAAAACCTAGAAAATACAAAACAAAATTATACATCATCCTTCAATTTCCACCTCTCTTTCCTTGTTCTATTTTTTTGTACTTTTATTCCTATTCTGCATTTTATAGGATAATAATCACTCCCTACTGTTTCCTTCAATACTTTCCATGAACTCATAATTGCCATACACCGATCAGGGATAACATTATGACCACTAACAGGTGAAGTGAATAACACTGATTATCTCTTCATTACGGCACCTGTTAGTGGCTGGGATATATTAGGCAGCAAGTGAACATTTTGTCCTCAAAGTTGATGTGTTAGAAGGAGGAAAAATGGGCAAGTGTGAGAATTTGAGTGAGTTTGAGAAGGGCAAAATTATGATGGTTAGACGACTGGGTCAGAGCATCTCCAAAACTGCAGCTCTTGTGGAGTGTTCCCAGTCTGCAGTGGTCACTATCTAGCAGTCCAAGGAGGGAACAGTGGTGAACTGGCAACAGGGTCATTGGCGGCCAAGGCTCATTGATGCACACATAGAGAGCGAAGACTGGCCCGTGTGGTCCGATCCAACAGACGAGCTACTGTAGCTCAAATTGCTCAAGAAGTTAATGTTGGTTCTGATAGTAAGGTGTCAGAATACACAGTGCATCACAGTTTGTTGCGTATGGGGCTGCATGGCCGCAGATCAGTCAGGGTGCCCATGCTGACCCGTCCTCCACCGAAAGCCCCACCAGTGTGCATGTGAGCATCAGAACTGGACCACGGAGCAATGGAAGAAGGTGGCCTGGTCTGATGAATCACATTTTCTTTTACATCACGTGGATGGCCGGGTGCGTGTGGGAACACATGGCACCAGGATGAACTATGGGAATAAGGCAAGCCGGCGGAGGCAGTGTGAAGCTTTGGACAATGTTCTTCCTGGAAACCTTGGGTCCTGCCATCCATGTGGATGTTACTTTGACACGTACCACCTACCTAAGCGTTGTTGTACACCCTTTCATGGAAATGTATTCCCTGGTGGCTGTGGCCTCTTTCAGCAGGATAATGCACCCTGACACAAAGCAGAAATGGTTCAGGAATGGTTTGAGGAGCACAACATCGAGTTTGAGGTGTTGACTTGGCCTCCAAATTTCCCGGATCTCAATCCAATCGAGCATCTGTGGGATGTGCTGAACAAACAAGTCTGATCCATGGAAGCCCCACCTCACAACTTACAGGACTTAAAGGATCTGCTGCTAGCATCTTGGTGCCAGATACCACAGCACACCTTCAAGGGTCTAGTGGAGTCCATGCCTCGACGGGTCAGGGCTGTTTTGGCAGCACAAGGGGGACCAACACAATATTATAGTCATTATGTTATGCCTGATCGGTGTATTCCCTGATATTAATGTAGTACTGAGTCCTGGCCATTCACACTCTTGTGCCAGTGTCATTAATACACACTAACCCATTTTTCATCCATTGATTCTTCAATTATTTTACCATTTAAGTCTGTATTCTTCAACCAGTGTTATGGCTATTAAAGTTTTAATTCTTGTCCATTTGCTAAAAGGCTTCTTGCATTCCACTGAATTCTCAAAACACATTAGCTGTGTCTCATTTCATTTAATTTCGAAGGCTGCATCCTCAAGAGGACGAATCCTGTGAAGGATGCGGTATATGGAGTGTCAAAAGATAATAGAACCCATTTTAATCAGTGATATTGTCTACACTGGATGCGGCGCGGTGCTACGCGAGTCACGCGACACAACACATAGGCCTACTGTTTCCGACGTAGTCCAGAGGTGCGTTCCATTCGACCGTAAGTGGACTGCGAAGTGGACTTCACAGGGTATTTCGCCATCTTAAGTGAGATTCCATTCCGAAGGGAGCGAACATGTTCAGTTCGAAGGGCACTGCGAACGGCATAGGGAATAAGGGAACATCGATACATCACTTCACAGGAAGTAGAGAGGTAAAATTACCCAACTGTCATTGCGCACCGCGTCACCAGTAAGAACTACGATGAAGCAGAGCCGTTGAAAGAATTTTTTAACGGCTCTCCGGTTTTGAGTATACTGTATCATACATTTTGTTATTCTTATACGAACGAAAGTATGAATGGTTATGGCGATGAGTGTTACATTTGTATATTTTATTGTATGAATAGGCATGACAAAGTAAAAGTGTTGAAAAGCAGCTAAGGCTCTATCATTTATTTTATTTAACATTAATTTACCTCAGAAGCGTTTACTATGCGGCTGCGCGTGGAAAAGAAAGCGCAGGAGACCATGGATTAGGAATACATTTATACTGTTAACCAAATTATATATGGAATGACAGTTACAGCTTCAAATCTGTTAAGTGTCAATTTTAAATTCGAAAGTAAATTAAAATATCTATTTATTTATTTATGTTATCAATCTGCGGGACACCGTCGTTGACTTTCTTTGATGACGTTTGCAGTGCGTTCCAAATGAGCGATTATTGTCAGGGAAGTCCACTTCAACTGATATACCGTGCTCAGGGAGTAGGGAGCAGTGAACACTGCGTAGGGACCCTGTCGAATGGAACGCAGCTCAAGTGCTTTGCAACGGTCGGTTTGTCGAGTTCAGAGTTGACAGCTTCGCTGTTCACGGCTGGTATAGACAAGGTAATAATATTAGACGGCACCACGAGACGAAGATTTATTTCAGAACCAGCCCCTATTAAAATAATCTGGCTGCGGGCGCGGGCCAGATATTATTACTGGCGGGCCAGTTTTAAGCTTTATGTGCTGAATCATTGTTCCTGTAAAAAGCTGAAGACTCTTAGGCCTAAAGCTTTAAAACCTGTGAAACAACCGCGTTTGCACATCAGTGCCTGCATTGGGTGCTTTTGCAAAACGTAGGCTAAATATAAGAAAATTATTCAAGATGATGATGCTGCTGATGATGACGATTATTTAACTGAAGTTATGATTTCAAATTACTTTATTTGAATGTGTCTGAATGTATTCCAATGGGACGATAGAATTGACGTCATTACGTGAGCAGGTAAAAGAACCGGTTCATTGAAACGAACTGTCCGAAAGAACCGGTTCACTAGTTTAACATTTGTTCATAAACTCTCAAAACAACTACGACAGGCGTACAAATGCGCAGTCTCCCCTTGTGTGATAGCCTACTTTATTATCTTTTACACCATAAATGGTAGGCTACAGAGATATAGGCTACGTGTTTTCTCATTGGAGAATCAGTGATGCAGACACGAAAGTGAAAATAAAAGCGAAACAACGCTTTGGGTTAGGTCACTGGATGAGACTTCCAAGAAATCACCGTTACTCAGCTATAAATCGATTTGGGCGGAAACTGCGGTTCCGTTCAGTGCCCAGAGAGAAGCATCATAAAGGGAAGAGAGAGTATCGGCATCTTTCATCTCATCATACAGTAGATTCAACGTATAGCTAAATTTAGTGTCATGTAAGTGAACTTTCTTTTATTTATTTGGTATTTATTCAAAAACAAAATATTCAAAAACAAATATAGGCTAATTGAAAATGATTATGAGAGATCAGTGCAAACATTGTATTATGCTACCGTTAATAGGTTAGCCTATAATCAGTTCCTATGAGACAAAAAATATTTTCCTTTAGCGTTCGAGGGCTCGGAAAACCACATTCAAATCTCAGGACGTTTATGTCATTCCGTTGTGATTCTGACTCGTATTTACACCAATGCGAGATCAGACCTGACCCACTCCTGTTTAAATACTAGATGCTTTTTTTTATTAAAACACTATTTACCTGTTTTGATGTATTATTGCTGATATATAGTATTATTAATAATAAAATATTTTAATATTGTCATATAATTGTAGGCCTATTATGATGTCAAATGGCTAGATGAATGTGGGCAGTAATTGTTGCCACTAGTCATAAAAGTCTTAAACTTGATTTCTTGATAAATAGGCTATGTTTTATTTATTTTTTTAATATACCATGTATGATTGCAACTGCATATGTATATGTATTTAATGAGCAAAATTAATTTCATGATTTAATAAGACTGCTATTATATAATAGCTAAGGTGCTATTATTATACATTCAAACATACATACATACATTATTATACATATTATACATATACAAATACTCAGGGGTATCAAGTCAGGGGTTCCAAATCTCATTCCTGGAGCCTCCTCTGCACTGCACATTTTGCATTTTGCATTTGTCTCCTTTAACTGATACACCCATTTAAGGTCTTGGAGTCTCGACTAATGAGCTGATGATCTGAATCAGGTTTGTTTGATTAAGGAGACATGGAAAACATGCAGTGTTGGGGAGGCTCCATGAATGTGTTGGGAACCCCTGCTCTAGTCATTGATCTTTACCCGTAATCAATATGTTATCATGCAAATATCATGCAAATAAATGAACTATTGTAATGAAATCATAATTCTTGTGAAATAATAAAGCATGTGAGCTTTAAGAGCAGAATTAACTAGGTAAGAATCAGCAAGAAGAACAGGTCTATGGTGAATGAATGACAATGACTTGCCAGTCGGCATCTCATGCTATTTTTGTAGAGATAAAAATTAGGTTTTTAATGGCTAACACAGAATGTAAATGATACAATATATTTGAGAGTCCATAAAGAATGAATTGTTTTGAAGTTTGAATTGAATTGTTTACAGCAACCAAATTATTATTTTCCCCCTTTAGCAAACAGGTAGAGAGAGCCAGCATGTCTAATTCCAGACTAATGCTTTCACCCATTTGTTTGGTGGAGAATGTGAACGGATCGCTCTGCATCTGTAAGGATGCCATTGAGTTCCTGAGTAGGATCAAGGAGCCGGTGGTTGTGGTGTCTGTGGTTGGACTATACCGTACGGGGAAATCCTACCTTATGAACCGCCTGGCAGGACAACAGTCAGGTGAGAGAACTGTCTAGACATGCCAACTTGATGTGTGAATATTAGCTACATCATGCTAATGATAATAATAAAACTGTAATTGTCTCATATAGAATGATTCAGTGCCAGGAATGATTCTTGCTTACAAGAATTGCTACTCCATTCTGTTGCATCTCAAGAAAGTCTCTGTTGTGCTGTCACTCTGTTGCCTCGGTTTCATTTTCTTTCTCTGTTTTGATCTTAAAACAAGCTTTGATTGTCAGTATGTATGGAAATAAGCAATTTTAACCAGGACACTGACCGTGTCCATGCATTGCCTATCAATGACATCCTACCCGCGTTATCCTCGATTTCAGGATTTATTTAGTAGAAACCATGGAAACCAAAGAAGCTTTAATATATAATGTTTTATTAAGAGAACAATTGTTTGGATACCTTTATCGACAGAGAACTGATCATTGCTATATAGCTCAACACGTTTAGTCTTATTGTTTGAATCTCATTTTCTTGATTTTCCACGAGTACCATATTTTTATGCCTCAGAATGGCTAACATAGCATAACCAGATGCAGCTTTATTTTTAGTAACAGTAATACAGAATTCTCTCCATCATACAATATGTTTTAAAATTAATTGTATGCCATTTAACAAGCCATCCAGCATTTACTAATATGATATTCTAAAATCGATCTAGCTTACTGCAGTGTGCAACAAGTGTCTCATAGCAGCCGTCGAGCGAACACTCAGAGTAATGTTATAACATAATTTTCAACACACTCAAATGTATCTAATATGACAAACAGCGCTGTATTACCCCACATACGCTTGACTGGAAGATGCGGAAGCAGCGACTGTGGTACAATAAAAGTTCCGCTGCTTGTGAGGCGTGTATTGCGCATGTATCGCTCCAGCAACCTCGTTCAGCTCCCACAACACTCGGTCCTGCTCTGCTTCATACTACAATAACGGTAACAATCACATCCATGAACATGATTCCTGTCCGATTTCTCCTCTTGGTAACACTATTGAGTCGAAAACCAAAAGCATCTGGATGTGGTGTGTCCCTCACCCCTATAAAGAAGGACACACTCTGTTGCTGCTGGACACAGAGGGACGCAACCCACTTCCTTTTTCAAATGTAGAAACATACATTATGCAAGATGCTGTTATTTCTCAATGTGCTGCAGCTATGTTGACCTCGCTGAGAAGATCAAGATTAGACCAGCAGAAGCAGCAGAAGAGGAAGAGGAGGATTCAAAATATGTGATTTTCTTCCCATAATTCATCTGGGTGGTTAGAGATTTCACCTTGGAACTGGTAATTGATGGAAAGAANCATGAACATGATTCCTGTCCGATTTCTCCTCTTGGTAACACTATTGAGTCGAAAACCAAAGGCATCTGGATGTGGTGTGTCCCTCACCCCTATAAAGAAGGACACACTCTGTTGCTGCTGGACACAGAGGGACTCGGTGATGTGGACAAGGTGAGGACAAGAAGCTGTTGACTTATTAATGTTGTTATATGGTGGATTCTTTGATTTTAAAGACACTGTGTTTCAGGGAGACTCTAAGAATGACGGCTGGATCTTCTGTCTGGCTGTTCTGCTCAGCAGCACTCTGGTGTACAACAGCCGCGGCACCATCGATAACAATGCAGTGGAGAAGCTGCAGTATCCTTTAACCTGCAACGCAACCCACTTCCTTTTTCAAATGTAGAAACATACATTATGCAAGATGCTGTTATTTCTCAATGTGCTGCAGCTATGTTAGTGAGCTCGCTGAGAAGATCAAGATTAGACCAGCAGAAGCAGCAGAAGAGGAAGAGGAGGATTCAAAATATGTGATTTTCTTCCCATAATTCATCTGGGTGGTTAGAGATTTCACCTTGGAACTGGTAATTGATGGAAAGAAAGTGACTGAGGATGAGTACCTTGAGTTTGCCCTCCAGCTGAAGAAAGGTATTTTAGACAGACATACTGTAAACATCAAGCACTAGAATGTGAATGTAAATTAATAGTCAGTAAATATTAACAACAACAACAACAACAAAAAATGTTGACACAATCTTCTTTGGTAAAACTTGTTATTTTCTCCTAAAAACCTCATTTAGGTGTAAATAAGAAAATCAGTGACAACAACCGTCCCCGTCAATGCATCAGAACCTATTTTCCATCCCGGAACTGTTTCGTGTTCCCATCTCCAGCCTCGCCTAAAAACATGACACGCTTAGAAAGCTTGCAAGAACGGGACCTTGTACCAGATCTGGAGGTCTGGAGGTTGCAGGTCGTTTTTGTGATCACATTTTTTTGACAAGAGTTCTGTGAAAACACTGAAAGGAGGACACAAAGTTACTGGCAAATGTGAGTGTTTTACCCAATAATTTAATTTATTGGGACATTTTAGTGTTCAGTGTACATCTTTATCCCCCGGTTTCACAGACAAGGCTTAAGCCTAGTCCCAGACTAAAATGCATGATTGAGCTGTTTTAACTAAAAGCAACTTGCACTGACTTCTCTTAAAATATGTCAGTACTGGCACACCAGTAATGTTTTTTTCTAAGGCATGTTTATAAAAGCAACTTTACTGTCCTAATTGAACTAAGGCCTAATCCTGGCTTAATCTAAGCCCTGTCGGTGAAACTAGATCTAAATTTAAAAATGTGTTTGTGTGTGATGTCAGTGCTCGGGAATCTGGTGCAGATTTATGTGGAGACAATCAGCAGTGGGAAGGTGCCCTGTCTGGACAATGCAGTGGTTACTCTGGCAAATCTAGAGAACCAGGCAGCTGTTCAAGAAGCTTTGAAACTGTATCAGAGTGGGATGGAAAAGGTAAGGATAATTTCATATATTTAGTTTTTGAATTTTTTGGGTTTGTTATACGTATAATGTTAAATGAAATTATACATAAGTATACATATACTGTCTCTTAAAAGCAGGCAATAGTTTAAAGCATCATGTTATACATTTAACATGATAATATTCAGTAAATAAATAAAGCTCTGCCTTTGTTCACAAAGTTATTATTTTTATTTTACTAAACAGTTTTAATTTAAGTACAAGAATTGTTATAGCCATTTACTGACGAAGCATGCTGTTCTTTGCAGGTGAAGAACAAGTTCCCAGTTAGTGTGGATGATTCTTCCTCAGAGCACCAGAAGTTCAGCAGTCTGGCCACCGCTGAGTTCATGAAACGCTCCTTTAAAGATGAAAAAGGAGAATACCTAACAAAACTGGTGGTGAGTTTCACATGCACAATTATGTGCACACTCATAATAATGCAGCTATATTCTAAAATATGCAAAGGCTTGTTAATTTAATCATTATGCATTATTTTAAATTATATTCAGCTGAAGTATTTAAATATTGTCTTTGTGTCTGTAATGGAGGCCAGCTATTGAAAGCTGTGCTGGTAAAACCTCACTCCCCTGATCTCAAGAGGCACACTAGTGACTGACGCTGGGAGACTGCAGTCTTTAGGGTCCTCATTAGTGTGAAGGCAGAAGGCGGTCTGGAGGAAGCTAGATATTTTTCTTTATAACTTGTTAAATATGGATATTTTTTTAAACAAATGCATAACTTTGCTTCAGAAGGCCTTTATTAACTCCCCGGAGCCATGTGGAGTATGTTTATGATGGATGGATGCACTTTCTTCAGCTTTATGTTGGTCCCGTTTACTGCCATTATAAAGCTTGGATGCATCAGGATATTTATTAATATAACTCTGATTGTATTCATCAGAAAGAAGAAAGTCACATTCACCTAGGATGGCTTGAGGGTGAGTGAAGCTTTGGGTAATTTTAATTTTAAAGTGAACACATATTTAATAATAAATATCTAAACTATAGTATAACTGACTTTGCCCAGTATGTATATGTAATCTATGTATGTGTGTGCACATAGATATATGCTATGTAGACCTGCTGAAAGAGAATGAGATGGCGTCAGAGAGAAAGTGCAGAGATCTGCTGAAGAATCTGATCTCTGACATGAATAAACGGCTGCAGAATGGAGAGTACAGTCAGTCTGGAGGATATGAACTCTACTGCAGAGACAGAGACGCCATCGTTGAGCAGTACCGCAGAGAACCCAACAAAGGTGTATCGGTGAGGACACGTTCTGTGTGTTTTTTTTATTAAATGGTTCTATAAATGTGCTCTAATATTAATATATATGTTTATGTGCAGGCTGAGGCTGTGCTGAATGAGTTTCTGAATGAGCGAGGAGCTGAAGCAAACAGCATCCTCTACACAGATACAACTGAACGGATGGTACATGCAGAAAGAGAGCGGCAGGAGGACCGAATGAGGCAGATGGAGGAGAAGTTCAAACAGGAGCTGGAGCAGCAGGAGATGGACAGATGTAACAGGTATACAAAGTATACTGCTAAATATTGTTATAATTCACACAAAATTGTTCTTTTATACGTTTTTATGATATCTGATCTAAAGGTGCGCTTCTCCTTTAAGTGTTGCGTGGTCACAGTATGACCTAATTTCCTGTCCTGTCTCCTCCTCTTCCCTTTTGAAATGTGATTCAATGGAAGAGGTAGGTTTCTTTTGTCATCCTGTTAATTTTATTTAATCCTTATGTTAATTATATCTTTATTTCCACCCAAACTTATGTGTAAAGTATTATTTTATCTGTCCTTGGGATCATTTTACATTCTTTAAGGTATATTTCTGTCTTTTATGTGAAACCAGCACATGGAAATGGAGGTGCATCATTTGTTTTATAGAGTGTTATAAGGGCCACTCAATCTGAGGCTGCTTATTTGTCTCTATTATACAGGTATGTTTTCTGTATATTATTTTCCTTATGTTCATGTTTTCTTCCTGCCCCTTTTGAAATGTGATTCGATGGAAGAGAGTGTTATAAGGGCCACTCAATCTGAGGCTGCTTATTTGTCTCTATTATACAGTAAAAAGATCCAGTGAATCGGCTGCTTGCTGTCCCGTGTCTGTCTCTTCATTCAACACAACGTAACACAACGCAGACCAAGTTTTAATACCCGGTGTCGCTGGCCGCACATCACGCTGGGTATAAGCGAGCTGCACGGGTTACACAGAGCCATTGAGAGCAAACTGAAGGAGTGGGAGGATTTGCTAAACAAAGGCTTTAGGGAGAAAGCTGATCTTATGGATGAAGAGATAAACAATCTTAAAAAAGAAAAGGAAGAGAAAAGTTCTGGCGGTTTTATGAAGGAATATGTGATGCCTATTGTTGGAGCTGTTAAAGACATCCTTCCTGCCGTCCTCCAATACAAGATGCTGACGAAAGTATTCAAAAAATAATAAATACCCCTTCAATGCAAATCACGGTAAAAATTTCAAATTGATTTGTTTATAGTTATACCTTACAGGGCTCTACAGTGCGCCCATTTCACTCGCATTTGCTCCTAAAAAATAACTGCGTGCGACTGTGAAAAAATATTTAGGCGCACTGGTGCGAATGATCCGATCAATTATCATGAATAGATCTACAATCGGAATTAAAAACTGCCAAAATGCATCTAAACATCTAAATGTTTCGTACTGCAATCGGTTGCTTTTGATGCATTAATTTAAAGACTTTGCTTCGGTAAGCAGAGCAGAGCAAGTGCAAAAGACGTGCGCTCCAGACAACACTTCAAATATCGTTTACAAGGTGCAACCGATGTGACACAGCCATGCGCACTTACCAGACCGTCGCATGCTGCTGTTTCTTTGCAGCCAAAATTATAGTAAATACTACATTTGGATTATCATAATCAAGGTCGAAAATTAACGGGGGCTTGGGGCAAATATGCCTCCAAAAATTTATTTTAAAAAAACACGCCCGTAATGAATGCCCGTGCGCAAATATTACTTTCACTTTTAAAATAGAGGCAATTCGAAGGCGGAAATTGCTTGAATGGTGGGTTCATTATTATTCTTAATGAAAAACACAACAACAAAACAGTACAATGACAAACTCGCTTAAAAATGCGCTTTTACATTTCGCTTAATCAAATTTTCCTCCCACATCTTGTCATTAAAAAAATTAGGCCAAGTGAGGTGAAATCAGACTCCTGCTGCTTACTGAATTGAGCAGATGCGCTCCGTTTTAACTGTCTATTTTCTTACGAAACTAAATTATTATTATTACTATAAAAAAAATTCAAAACGATGATGGGTGGCGGTGCTGTGGTCATGGTGGGCAAGTGAAGTGTTGAAGATGTAACCGGTGTTGCAGCTGAACACCGGTAACTCTATCGATCTCAGCAATATGTAAGTAAAGTACTATCACACGAGTATACTCCTGTTTCTCCGAGTATTGGCATGATTGAAAATGTGATACTTACTGATCTGATTGAATTCCAATAAACAAGCTGATATTAGGTGATTTAATACTGTCTGTTTTTGCTCTATTTCGTGAAAACAGTTTCAAACAAAGCCACACCAGAACTGTTGCGCATCTCCAAGCAACGCAATTCCATAATGAATCTGTGTTTTGAACAACTGAATGAATGACTCGCACATTAAGATTTACCGCCACCTACTGGCTGTTTTATTTTCATATTTGCACTTTACAATGTTTTTACTTAAAATATTACACTTTTTAAAGATTTTTTTTTTTTTTACATATTTCTAAATTCAAAAAATTATATTTAAAAACAATCGTACAACATTATTTACCCATGAGCTGCATTACGCAGTCTGTGTAAATGTGTCTAAATAATACCACTTCAGATGGAGCTTCTGTGCCACTTCTGCAGTGTAAAGATGGATTTTTGAGGATTTCTATTGATTGGTAACAGCCTGATTGGGTCTTATTGTCCTAACTGAATTTATTGTTTAACATTTTAAAAACAAATTTTCTATTTTAATTTAAGAAATTGATTAAATATGATGCATACATTTAATAAGATTAGAAAAACTGCTCTTATAATGGTACAAATGCCCCAGGAAATTAATTTAAAGGGGCAAATATCGCCCTGTAATGGTAAAGTTAGTGTCTGTTATTGAACAGAACGTGCTCCTAAATGTTTGACTGTTACTGTAGAGCCCTGCCTTATAAAACACAATCATTAGTAGGTTTCTACCTACTAATGATTATAAAATCCATAGTTTTAAGCATTGTAGTATGACATGTGTCACAGTTCCCTCGTTTCCCGGACTCCATCACCCATGATCCTTCATGTTTCCACACCTGCACTCACTTCCTCGTCCTCTCCCCATCATCACGGATTACCTGCACCTGTTCCTGATCATCTGCACTCCCTATATAATGGACTCACTCCCGTCACTCCTTGTCTGTTCTTGATGTTGTTTAGTATGTGTGTATTGTGTTTATCTCCTGCATTTATCGTTAAATACCCTGTTTGTGGATACCCGTTTACGTCTCGCCTCTACTGCACCAGCACACCGTAACAGAAGATCGGACCAAACTGTTGGATATCCACAAGTCTAATATGGGTATTTTCCTCGTGCCTGTACCCCCAAAAAGCCGCCGATGCAAGCTCTCTACGGAGGACCGTCTATGGACTATTCAATAGGACAGCCACCCGCTGGAGAGATATGTGGAGGAATTTGCTGAGATGTCTTCTAAGGTGAGTTGGCCAGATGCAATTTTGAATTCCTGCTTTCTGAGGGGTCTGGACGAGGACACGATCCGTTATCTTAAACCTGAATGTCTCTATTCCATAGTCGAGTCTATTAATTTGATTCTTTTTCTAAATGGTTCCGAGTTTGAAATTGAAGAGGTTCATAGGCGATCGTGTTTTCCTCGTCCAGCTCCCTCAGAGGCAGGGGTGACCTGGCCAGCTCACCAGCCACCAACTTCTTCCACCTGTCACTCCAGTGGGCATTCCCCAGGGCTCCAGCCTGATGCCAGGACCAAGCCGTCCAAGAGAAGATCCTCTGAGAGGTCCAGCCAAGAAGCTAGCCATCCTCGAGCCCGCTACAGTCTTCCACGAGCCTGCTACAGTCTTCCATGAACCGCCAAAGGAGGCGGAATGGCTAATAGACTTTTGGGCTGAACCAGCAGTCCCAGCCTCCCTCGAGTCCGCTCCAGCCTTCCACGAGCTGCCAAAGGAGACGGAATGCTTAATAGGCTTTCTGGCAGAGCCAGTGTTCCTCGCCTTCCC
>RJVU01061481.1:1951411-1967855 GCA_003731715.1 Anabarilius grahami
GTGAGTCTGCGTGAAGTAATGTGAGGCGTTGCTAAGTGCTAACATCAGCTCCTGAAACTCTGCCCCATTTTGAGAGCAGCAGCTCATTTGCATTTAAAGGGACCCACACAAAAACAGAACGTTTTTGCTCACCCTCAAAAAGTGACAAATTTAACATGCTATAAAATATGATCTTTGAGGTATTTTGAGCTAAAACTTCACATGCACACTCTGGGGACATCAGAGACTTATATTACATCTTGTAAAAGTGGCATTATACCACCCCTTTAAAATACATTTACAAAAGAATATATATATATATACTGTAAAATAACTGATGGAAGGGTAAAAAAAAATGTTCTATGGTAATCCACATTAAGGAGCTTCACTTGTATTAAACAACAGGGAATTTTCTTTAAATGAAATGTATGCTAATGCTTATATGTAAATGCAAACAGAACACAACAAGAATTACATTTTACCATGAGCTCTTGTTGGTAGATCTGGTCATTGTCATTGAAGGACATGGCGATAAAAACTTCAGTGGCCTTCTTCTCTGCGACTGTGTGGATATTGGACAGATCTTCAGGGTCCATAGGAAGCTGAGCCATGCTGAGCATCTCAGTCATGTAGGACTCCAGAGCCTGTTCGACTGCACGGACATTCTGGATCTTAGCCAGAGACACGACTGCGTTCTCCAGACATGGAACCTTCCCACTGCGGATCGCCTCTATGTAAACCTCAGCAAGATTCCCCAGGGCTGTCAGGAAATACAACTCCATAGTTCAGTCAGGTCATTTGTATTTGTTTTATTATACACAGTCCATTGATCATTGGTTCTCAAAAGAGATTCAAAACTTTTATAAATTTGTTCTCTATAAGGTTTTCTAATGCGGTACACACCTGTTCCAGTAATAGCACGGCCTCCACTGACTACTTTAGGCTCTGCATTGTCGTAAATGTAACGGCAAAAATTTTTTGCCTGCTCAAGGAACTCTGAATCCAGATCGTTCTCTTCCAGTTCCTCCATTCTCCTCATGTTTTTTGTACTAGCCGGCCGAGGGAACACAAAGCACTTTCTCACCGCAAAGAAATGACGCAGACATTGGCGGGGCAGGTTATACCGCTCAGTCTGAGCTGAGCTACCTGAAATAAGATAATTATTAGTAACAATTATGGAATCATAATACAGTGCACAGCATAAATGAGTACACTCCCTCTGAACAAATACAAAACATGTATTTTCTTTATGATCACTAATACAATTCATGGAAAGATGGCAAAACTAAAATGTATTAAACATATACATAATAAAAACTGAGAAATATATTTCATTAATAGCCATAAAATAAGTAAATGAGCCAATTTTGTATAAATTAAGGATTTCAGAAATGAATACACCCTAGATTTAATTCAACAAATGTATAATATTCTAGTACTTAGTATGCCCTCCATAAAGGAATTACAAACACGCCCTGCCCACCAACGACAACACTGCACCAGTCCTGAGCCTTCATGAAGTGAGACTCTGCCTGGGCAACATCAACCCCAGGAAGGCACCTGGACCAGACGGAGTGCTGGGCCGGGTGCTAAGAGACTGTACGGCCGAGCTTGGAGAGGTCTTTACCACCATCTTTAACCTGTTGCTGTCTAAGTCATGGGTCCCAGCATGTTTCAAAGCAGCCACAATCATTCCTGTCCCCAAACAAGCCAAGGTCACATGCCAGAATGACTACAGACCTGTGGCACTTACACCTATCCCCGCCAAATGCTTGGAGCGGCTGGTCGTGAAACCTTGGACTGAACATTTCATTATGTAATTGGATTCTGGATTTTTTAACCAACCGCTCTCAATGTGTGAAAATAGGAGAGCACGTTTCAAACACCATATACATCAGCACTGGTGCCCCTCAGGGTTGCATGCTCAGCCCACTACTTTACACACTTTACACACATGATTGTTCTGCCTCTTCCCCCACTAATTACATCATTAAATTTGCCTCATAACAAACAACAATGAGACAGCATACAGGGAGGAGATTGAACTATTGGCAGGGTGGTGTAAAAAATATGATTTGGCTCTTAACATCAAAAAGACCAAAGAAATCATAGTTGACTTTTGTAAATCAAATCATCCTGGACATTCCCCTCTCTACATTAATGGAGAGGCAGTGGAGAGAGTGAATAGCTTTAAATTCCTGGGTCTCACTGTGTCGGAGGATCTGTCCTGGGGCAGTAACATCACCTCAGCTGTAGGGAAGGCCCAGCAGAGACTCTTTTACCTGAGGGAGTTGAAAAGAGCCAAACTCGACCAGTAACTCGACCATCCTCCAATAACTGCAATAACTGAAGATCTGGACTTTGCATTGCTGCAGAACACTTAACTATACACATTTTTTCCCCCTGGTTACTAGAGTTTATCTATCTTATGTATTGCATTTCTTGTTTGTCACATGTTGTCCGGGTTATATACTGTGATAATGTAGATCTTTTGCACTTCATGAAATCGATTGATGCTCTAAAGTAATCTCATTGTATTTTTACAATGACAATAAATTGAATTATTATTATTATTATTAACTTTTAGGAGGGTGTACTCATTTTTGCTACACAACATTTTATCACCTTGATAAGAAAATCTTATTTTCTTGAACAATTTTGACATGCTTCTTTGGTAATTGATTAAGCAGACTTGCTGAAACATTATATCTCTAAAGAACCCTAACATGTCTTCTAAGTAATTGAGTAATTGCTGACTTTCAGAAGATTCAGAGGGGGTGTACTCATTTATGCTGTGCACAGTACATAGGAAAGCGCTATATAAATGCCTCATTCATTCACTGCATATACTCTATATACTGTAAGTGCTTCTCAAATGGAAGTCTGTGTCCTGGTAAAGCTGCATACCTCGGCTGCCACGTCATTATCACATCTCCATTTGAAGGATCCTTGGAAGGCCTTTGTTTCGCATCCTTCATTCAGCTTATTTTGAAGGATGTACCCTTCAATCACCCACAATCCTTAGTTTGTCTGAGTTCATTGTGAAATGTAAGACAAAAACTATGTTTTTGGAGATTAAGGCTTACATGTTATATTTTGTTTGGGTGTAAAAATTAATCACTTCACAATAAACAGCCAATAATGTAAGTCACTGGGAGACCACAGATGGTTGTCATTCACTGTAGTGCATTAATAGAAAGCCAGTTAATACTGAGATTTTTAATAAAAAGTATTTTTCCAAAATTAAGTTTTAATAGTATTTTCGTGCCGTGACTGTGGGGACGGGAACATGTGTGACGTAGCCATGTGCACTTACTAGACCGTTTCATTCTAGCATTTAATGCTTAGGAGGACACTAGCCTACAAGCCTTTGAAGAACTGGACTAGGAAGGCAATGACTTTGCAGGCAGCATTTGTGCACAAAGGCACCTTACGAAACTGATTTCAGACAGAATTTTGAGGCAGCGTAACGGTATCTTCACTCCCACTTTCTCATTTCCCCTTTATGTGTGATTTGTGTGTATGTGTTTGTTAGATTAGTTATGTGTTCGTGATTTAGTTAAATAAAACGGTAACACTTTAGAATACTGAAAATAGAGCGATCTTTGGTGAGAACTAGGCAAATATTTAATTACTAATTAATAATTTCTTGTTAGAAATGACATCAAGGGTGGAAAACGTTGGTCAAAAACATACATTTACACACAAACTGACTGCCAGCCACAGCTTTCAGAAGCCATCTTTATTTTTTAGCTCAGCTGTCACAGAATGGAAAGCACAGGATTGTGGGATATCAAAGGCAGCGAAGGATACATCTATGCTGCCTTCAAAAACCGATCAGATTCAGGAGACAAGAAGTGAAGCTATCTTTGGATTTGGACATTCCTTAATGCCTTCCTACCTTGGAAGGAAGGCATTAATCCTATTCCTTCCTTCCTTCCTAGGAATAGGATCAAGCCTTCCATTTGAGAAGCACCCTATATCAGTGATTATTCTTTCTTATCCTTGTTCCTGGAGGCACACCAACACATTTTCAAACTCTTCCTAATCACACACACCTGATTTAACTCATCAGCTCATAAGTAAAGGCTTCAAGACCAGTAATATATGGGTCAGATTATGAAGCGATCAAAAGGGTTAGAAAACACTGTATTATTTTATGAGTGCCAATTTAAGCTCAGCCAAAGGAATTAGTTTGGAGATTTTTTTTTTGGAAAACTTGTTTGGAGACAGTCATTAAGACTAGTGTGTCACTAGCTGCACACTGTAGCCTTAAGACCATCATATAATTTTCTGTAATATTGTTCTAATTGGTCTAAAATGTTTTTCAACAGGACAAAAATGGTCTGTGATGGCGTTTTTGCCTGTAAGTAAAAGAGTATGTACTGTATGTGTTTAATGTCAACACTTTTTCTCACCTGTTTTGAGTTTCAATGCACTCTCCAGATACTCGTCTGATGTTATTTGGTCATCCCCCTTTTTCAGTTCCAGAGTGAAGTCACGAACAGCCCAGACAAACGATGGGAAAACGCGCATGAAATCTGCCGACTGGTCCTCGTCTCGACTCACTTCTGCCTTCACACGAATGTTCTCCGTCAGCTCTGTAACGTAGCTACATTCAGCACTGTTCAGGAAGAATTACACTAATGCTATTTTCTATTTATTACAGTGGATGTGCATGTTTATTGTTTGTTTATTGTGCATGTGAGAAGGATACTGCAGCTTTTCCAGTGCCATGTTGTCAATGGTCCCTAAGCTGTTGTACACTAGAGTGCTGCTGAGAAGAACAGCCAGACAGAAGATCCAAGTGTCATGTTTCTCATCCCCCTGAAACATTAACAGTCTGTCAGCTACAGAATAAGTGGCCACTTATTTACCTTTACTTGCATTCAGACCATTCAGTTAAAAACTGTGTAAAGTCCAAATTATTCTGTGCAGTAAATTTTCTCATCTAGATAATGGAAAGGGAAAGCACAAGACAAGGTAATGGTAGACTTTGTTGCTATAGAGATATCGTTGCTATGGATGCTGTGTTGTTTTCCTCCTCACCTTCTCCACGTCACCAAGTCCCTCTGTGTCCAGCAGCACCAGAGTGTGTCCTTCTTTAGTGGGGTGAGGGACACACCACATCCAGATGCCTTTGGTCTTTGACTCGATAGTGTTACCGAGTGCAAAGCCTGAGACAATCACAATAACATATAAAGATGAAAAACAAATCTTTTAAAAATCTAGTTGCCAATCCAGAATTCAGTAATATAATATTTGTATTCAAATTGGTTTTGTTTCTGAAAAACATACAATTTCAAAGAAAATGTTTAGATTATATCCTCTTTGTGATGCCATTTCCTGTTTTGTGATTGTCACAAAATGGTTTCCTGCATGTTGGTAACAATCTCAAAAAAGTTTTCTGAATATGAATAATATTTTCTCTATTTCTTGTTAAAAAATAATAATTAAAACAAATTATGCCAAAAAACAAAACAAAACAAACAAACAAACAAATAAATAAATAAAACTTTAGCTCCTCAACCAAAACAGGGTCAAATTAACTGAGCAAGTTCGTCGTCATTTCTTCATTCAGCGCAGAAGATATTGATTACAACTTCAGCACTATCGGACTGAACCATCAAGAATTTCTCTCGGGACTGCATATCCAGATGCTCTTCACCAGCTAAGGCAATTGCAAGTATCGTACATATGAACACTAAAAAGCGATTTAGTATTAAGTTGTGAACCCCTTTGTTAACAAAGGTGATTTATAGTGAGAAAGTGATGGTTCTTTCATCTTGTTAAATTACTCTTTCATTAGCTCCATTCCCCTGTTATGTTACGGTATCTTCACTCCCACTTTCTCATTTCCCCTTTATGTGTGATTTGTGTGTATGTGTTTGTTAGATTAGTTATGTGTTTGTGATTTAGGTGACACTTTAGTATACTGATCCTTCATTAATGAATAACTACTCAGGAACAAATGAGTAATGCATTATTAACACTCTAGTAACTACTATTAACTAACAAGAAACTCTGATTAATGAATTAGTAAGTAATAGTGCTCAGTTGAAGGTGGTAGTTCACTATTAGCTAATCAGTAACTACTGTTTTATCATACCTCCCAGAGAACTACTAAGAACTACTAAATACAGGTTCATAATTAACATGAATAATGCATAATGTATAATTAATTCTAAAGTGAAAGTCATGGTAACCCGCTAGTAATGACTGAAGTATTACTAATTGATAGATCTTATGTTGGTCTCAGCATTGAAGGAAAGTGGACAGAGGGTCTTTTGTCCTCTGTTGAAGCTGTATTCTATGTTTTAACGTATGGTTTTCTTTATGTACTGGAACCATTTCCATATAAAGAAGAAAGCTCTGCTAGGACTGAATGGGAGACAGGGAATGGTCCCTGCTTTTGTATTAGAAGTATAGGAGAAGGTCTTTGGGATCCCTAGGAAAGCCTGGGTACCTGACCGGGAGATGACCATATTTAGACGTGTTTTTCTATATGTATCACATTCCTATACCATGAGCTATATGATGTATTTTCTCTCATTGGTTAAACCTATACTACACCCCTTGTACTCTTTCTATATATTCTCTTTTTCTGCTAAATAAAAGGAGACTATATTCTCCCTCAGCGCTGATTAATTGTTCATTCAATTGCCAATTAAGAGGACTGGGATGAGGCAGGCCTTAGGAGCCATAATCTAACACTAATCCTTCAGAAGGAATTACTAAATATTTGGATATTATTTGATAACTCTCTAGTAAATACTGGTCATTGTAAACTTTTGAGGTCAAAATAAAGTAATGATGCTTCCATCTTTCTAAAGTCATTTTTACACCCTCTAATNGTATTCTAAAGTGTTACCGTTTTATTTAACTAAATCACGAACACATAACTAATCTAACAAACACATACACACAAATCACACATAAAGGGGAAATGAGAAAGTGGGAGTGAAGATACCGTTACGCTGCCTCAAAATTCTGTCTGAAATCAGTTTCGTAAGGTGCCTTTGTGCACAAATGCTGCCTGCAAAGTCATTGCCTTCCTAGTCCAGTTCTTCAAAGGCTTGTAGGCTAGTGTCCTCCTAAGCATTAAATGCTAGAATGAAACGGTCTAGTAAGTGCACATGGCTACGTCACACATGTTCCCGTCCCCACAGTCACGGCACGAAAATACTATTAAAACTTAATTTTGAAAAAATACTTTTTATTAAAAATCTCAGTATTAACTGGCTTTCTATTAATGCACTACAGTGAATGACAACCATCTGTGGTCTCCCAGTGACTTACATTATTGGCTGTTTATTGTGAAGTGATTAATTTTTACACCCAAACAAAATATAACATGTAAGCCTTAATCTCCAAAAACATAGTTTTTGTCTTACATTTCACAATGAACTCAGACAAACTAAGGATTGTGGGTGATTGAAGGGTACATCCTTCAAAATAAGCTGAATGAAGGATGCGAAACAAAGGCCTTCCAAGGATCCTTCAAATGGAGATGTGATAATGACGTGGCAGCCGAGGTATGCAGCTTTACCAGGACACAGACTTCCATTTGAGAAGCACTTACAGTATATAGAGTATATGCAGTGAATGAATGAGGCATTTATATAGCGCTTTCCTATGTACTGTGCACAGCATAAATGAGTACACCCCCTCTGAATCTTCTGAAAGTCAGCAATTACTCAATTACTTAGAAGACATGTTAGGGTTCTTTAGAGATATAATGTTTCAGCAAGTCTGCTTAATCAATTACCAAAGAAGCATGTCAAAATTGTTCAAGAAAATAAGATTTTCTTATCAAGGTGATAAAATGTTGTGTAGCAAAAATGAGTACACCCTCCTAAAAGTTAATAATAATAATAATAATTCAATTTATTGTCATTGTAAAAATACAATGAGATTACTTTAGAGCATCAATCGATTTCATGAAGTGCAAAAGATCTACATTATCACAGTATATAACCCGGACAACATGTGACAAACAAGAAATGCAATACATAAGATAGATAAACTCTAGTAACCAGGGGGAAAAAATGTGTATAGTTAAGTGTTCTGCAGCAATGCAAAGTCCAGATCTTCAGTTATTGCAGTTATTGGAGGATGGTCGAGTTACTGGTCGAGTTTGGCTCTTTTCAACTCCCTCAGGTAAAAGAGTCTCTGCTGGGCCTTCCCTACAGCTGAGGTGATGTTACTGCCCCAGGACAGATCCTCCGACACAGTGAGACCCAGGAATTTAAAGCTATTCACTCTCTCCACTGCCTCTCCATTAATGTAGAGAGGGGAATGTCCAGGATGATTTGATTTACGAAAGTCAACTATGATTTCTTTGGTCTTTTTGATGTTAAGAGCCAAATCATATTTTTTACACCACCCTGCCAATAGTTCAATCTCCTCCCTGTATGCTGTCTCATTGTTGTTTGTTATGAGGCAAATTTAATGATGTAATTAGTGGGGGAAGAGGCAGAACAATCATGTGTGTAAAGTGTGTAAAGTAGTGGGCTGAGCATGCAACCCTGAGGGGCACCAGTGCTGATGTATATGGTGTTTGAAACGTGCTCTCCTATTTTCACACATTGAGAGCGGTTGGTTAAAAAATCCAGAATCCAATTACATAATGAAATGTTCAGTCCAAGGTTTCACGACCAGCCGCTCCAAGCATTTGGCGGGGATAGGTGTAAGTGCCACAGGTCTGTAGTCATTCTGGCATGTGACCTTGGCTTGTTTGGGGACAGGAATGATTGTGGCTGCTTTGAAACATGCTGGGACCCATGACTTAGACAGCAACAGGTTAAAGATGGTGGTAAAGACCTCTCCAAGCTCGGCCGTACAGTCTCTTAGCACCCGGCCCAGCACTCCGTCTGGTCCAGGTGCCTTCCTGGGGTTGATGTTGCCCAGGCAGAGTCTCACTTCATGAAGGCTCAGGACTGGTGCAGTGTTGTCGTTGGTGGGCAGGGCGTGTTTGTAATTCCTTTATGGAGGGCATACTAAGTACTAGAATATTATACATTTGTTGAATTAAATCTAGGGTGTATTCATTTCTGAAATCCTTAATTTATACAAAATTGGCTCATTTACTTATTTTATGGCTATTAATGAAATATATTTCTCAGTTTTTATTATGTATATGTTTAATACATTTTAGTTTTGCCATCTTTCCATGAATTGTATTAGTGATCATAAAGAAAATACATGTTTTGTATTTGTTCAGAGGGAGTGTACTCATTTATGCTGTGCACTGTATTATGATTCCATAATTGTTACTAATAATTATCTTATTTCAGGTAGCTCAGCTCAGACTGAGCGGTATAACCTGCCCCGCCAATGTCTGCGTCATTTC
Organism: Anabarilius grahami; assembly: GCA_003731715.1. Lineage (NCBI taxonomy): Eukaryota > Metazoa > Chordata > Actinopteri > Cypriniformes > Xenocyprididae > Anabarilius > Anabarilius grahami. Next base: position 1,960,743 of record RJVU01061481.1, read on the forward strand.
TTTGCGGTGAGAAAGTGCTTTGTGTTCCCTCGGCCGGCTAGTACAAAAAACATGAGGAGAATGGAGGAACTGGAAGAGAACGATCTGGATTCAGAGTTCCTTGAGCAGGCAAAAATTTTTTGCCGTTACATTTACGACAATGCAGAGCCTAAAGTAGTCAGTGGAGGCCGTGCTATTACTGGAACAGGTGTGTACCGCATTAGAAAACCTTATAGAGAACAAATTTATAAAAGTTTTGAATCTCTTTTGAGAACCAATGATCAATGGACTGTGTATAATAAAACAAATACAAATGACCTGACTGAACTATGGAGTTGTATTTCCTGACAGCCCTGGGGAATCTTGCTGAGGTTTACATAGAGGCGATCCGCAGTGGGAAGGTTCCATGTCTGGAGAACGCAGTCGTGTCTCTGGCTAAGATCCAGAATGTCCGTGCAGTCGAACAGGCTCTGGAGTCCTACATGACTGAGATGCTCAGCATGGCTCAGCTTCCTATGGACCCTGAAGATCTGTCCAATATCCACACAGTCGCAGAGAAGAAGGCCACTGAAGTTTTTATCGCCATGTCCTTCAATGACAATGACCAGATCTACCAACAAGAGCTCATGGTAAAATGTAATTCTTGTTGTGTTCTGTTTGCATTTACATATAAGCATTAGCATACATTTCATTTAAAGAAAATTCCCTGTTGTTTAATACAAGTGAAGCTCCTTAATGTGGATTACCATAGAACATTTTTTTTTACCCTTCCATCAGTTATTTTACAGTATATATATATATATTCTTTTGTAAATGTATTTTAAAGGGGTGGTATAATGCCACTTTTACAAGATGTAAAATAAGTCTCTGATGTCCCCAGAGTGTGCATGTGAAGTTTTAGCTCAAAATACCTCAAAGATCATATTTTATAGCATGTTAAATTTGTCACTTTTTGAGGGTGAGCAAAAACGTTCTGTTTTTGTGTGGGTCCCTTTAAATGCAAATGAGCTGCTGCTCTCAAAATGGGGCAGAGTTTCAGGAGCTGATGTTAGCACTTAGCAACGCCTCACATTACTTCACGCAGACTCACAAAAAATGTCAGAAACTGTTCAGACATTTATGATCAAAATGGAGTCAGACAATGATGGAGAGACTCAAGAAGTAGTGACAACATTTTGAATGCAACAGGACGTTTCTGAACAGTTAGTTGATTCATTTATGTAGCTGATGTGGGATATCTTAAAGTCATTGATTAGCATATTCTGTCATGATAATCTATAAATCGCTCGTGTGGGAAGTTCTGGGAACTGTTGTAAGATGCCTACAGAGTCAGAGAATATATGCTGCATGAAGATAGAACAGGTATTGTTTAGTTTAATAATGGTTATAACTTGTCATTTTGTCATCTTGCTTTTATGACATTTTATGTAATGCAGTAACATGGCCTCACCCTCCTTTGTTGCGTGTTCTTGGGGGCAGGGTTTATGTAAATTCTAGGGTTAGTGATGTCACCAACCCGGGAAGAAGCTCGTTGTAGTCCCTACCAGCCGTTTGTTGTAGTCCTTAAACAGAGAATTCTTTAAAAGAAAATATCTCAGTTTGCATTGAACTTTCAGCACTGTATAGATGTTGTTTATGCTCTAACAGCAACATTACACACTAACTAAAGTTAAAAAAGTGAAATCGCAATGAACCACCCCTTTAAACTACAATTTTGGAAATGGCAAAGCAGCTACATTTTCTTTTTCATTATTTGAGCAAATTTTATACTTAAAGTTTAAAAGATTTAAATCTTGTGTACTTTGAAGACCTACACTCTAAAAAATGCTGGGTTAAAAACAACCCAAGTTGGGTTGAAAATGGACAAACCCAGCGATTGGTTGTTGTTTTGACCCAGCAGTTGGGTTAAATGTTTGCCCAACCTGCTGGGTAGTTTTATTTAACCCAACAATTGTTTACAAATTACTATAGGTCTGGCTTAAAATGAACCCAAAATAGGTTGGAAATTAAAAATCAGACTCATAATTACTAGAGGCAACAATAATAATCAAAAAGATGAGCATTTATTAATAAGCAATTTAATAAATGTTTATTGTTTAAATATTATTCAAAAAAAATATTAATAAATGTTTGTTTATTAAACATATTAATAAATGTTAATTTCCAACATATTTTGGGTTCATTTTAAGCAAGAAATACAGTAATTTTTAAACAATATTTGGGTTAAATAAAACTACCCAGCAGGTTGGGCAAACATTTAACCCAGCTGCTGGGTTAAAACAACCCAATCGCTGGGTTTGTCCATTTTCAACCCAACTTGGGTTGTTTTTAACCCAGCATTTTTTAGAGTGTACCATAAATAGACCACTTAGGACATTACAGTGTTCGTTCGCAGCGCTACACTTATTTAATATAGTGAATATGTGCATAGATTCAAATAATGGAGATTCAATCCATGTGCAATATTCCCTTTATCTCAAATAACAGTATAAACATTTTCTCTCTCTCTCTCTCTCGCTCTCTCATTGCTTTTCACAATTTAGGGGAAGATTCATAATGAATATCAAGACATGTGCCAGCAGAATCATGAAGCGTCTCTCATGCAGTGTGAGGAGGTTCTGCGTGAGGTGTTCGATACACTGGAAAAAGGCATTTCTGATGGATTATACCTGAAAACTGGAGGATACCGACAGTACAGAGACAAGCTCGCACAGCTGGCCAATGAATACAGAGCAAGAACACAGTCACAAATAATGGTACAGAACACACATGCATGCTTTGCTTGTGCTTCATTGTTCTGGATGGTCACAACAGCATGTAACTGCACTGATAAACATCCTTGATGCTGATAAGATAACATGACAACAGCTAACAGTCATAAAAATGAAAGGTTGTTCTATAGTCTGTTTGCCTTAGTTATTGTCCTTGAAACATAAAATTAGAAATTTTGAAGAATGTAGCAGACCTGTCAAACCTGAAATAGGGTCAACAAAAAAACACCATGACTCATGTGCTACATTTCATGTTATGCAATATAAAACAGTTAATAACCTGGGCAACTTTTATGGTATTTTAATGATTGGTTTTATTTTGGAGCTTGACAGCTATGGTAACTAAGAACTTTGTATAAGAAATAACAGCATCAACATTCCTCATGGAAAAATTAACACCATGTTAATGGTTTATATATTTTGGTGAACTATTCCTTTCAGTATGATTTGTTGCTATCAAAATAGCACTCCCATTTTTAAGAAATTGATATTTTGAATGATTATAAATGTTTTTTTGTTTTTCCACAGTGCGAGGAAGTGTTGACTATGCATTTGAAAGCAAAGGAAGAGATTGGAAATATGATTCTACAAGCTGACCAATCTCTCAGTGCAGCGGAACAGGAAAAAGAGGGTACAATTCAAATCAGCTGCATACTTTGTCAATCAAGGCTCTCAATGATACACGAGACTATGCATTGACTTCAACCAGAGCACGTAACAGTAACAAACAGATTTTGTCATTAACGTATTGCTGGAGTAGCTCACACTTTCATTACTATATTCTTCTCTTGTGTAGGCCTGTGTGTATAGTCAGAATGGGTGTGTACACTAAACTTCCTCTTTCTCTATACAGTGCAGAGATTAAAGAGTGAGATCTTAGAGCAGCGACAAAGAGGCCTAGAGGAACAGAATCGGTTACAGGAGCAAGCGTTTCAAGACATGCAGAGAACCCATGATGAGCATGTGAATCAGATCGTTCATCAGATGGAGAGAGAGCACGAGAGAATGAGGAGAGACAATGAACGAGTCCTGGAAGCCAAACTGAGGGTAAAAAGGACACTCACTCTAAAAACTGTCACATGTTCAATGTTGTGCTTAAAGGAAAATATTTTGTAAGTAGAATTAAAGAAAAGACCAATCACAATTCGGTATGCAAATCGATGCAAGAAATGTATGAATTTTATCACAAACTCAGATGAAACTCAGTGATTGAAGTAATCACTGATGGTGGCCTAGTTCTGAATAGGTGAACATTCTTTCAATAAAATGGCCTGAATTGATTGCAAAGGTGTAATGCTAAAAGTTACACCTGTTTCACACTGCAAGCGTGAGCGGCGCGTGAGCAGCACGTGAGCGTAACTACATCGTAACTGCAGCTGCAGAGACGCGCGAGTATTCACACTGGAAGCATATGTACAGCATCACAGCAGCGGCTCGAAGCTACATATAAAGTGAGCATTTCTTTACAAAGACAGCTATAAATTTGTTTTTATAAGTTGGTTTTATAAACTTGATAGTCTTGAAACTTAGTTAACATGGGGAGGTGTACAACATTCACATATAAACGTAAATAAATAAATAAAAATAAATAAATAAAAGCCTCGTGTCATCCATTGCTGCACACGAATGAGGTAAGCTTTGTGCTTTACATCATGTGCCACGTGCAAGTTTACAAGACTCGGCGAAAAAAGCCAGCAAACTTGGGTTTGATTTGGGTATGCTGCAGCAGCCTATATAGCTGTCATATTGTAATAACTACAATAATGTTTATATACAGGAATGCAAACACATCAGGGGTGAAAAAGGTGAGAAAGATGCGAGACATCACATACCCCCCCCCCAAAACAAAAAACGTACCAAAGTCACTCGTCGCCACCTACTGTGGCATAACAATGTAATACAATCTTTATTTGAAGCGTAACATTAGTTTCAAAGGTCATTTACTCATTTTGATCGCTGCTGCAAAATCAGTGTTTATATCTGGCTAGGGTCTGCTCATGATTCTCATGATTTCATTCACCATGACCCTGTCCAAAGACTGTCCTCTCAGTCTGTCCCTATAATTTAAGTCATACTGTCTTTAAATGCTTACAGAATAAACAAATGTAAGAAGTAATGTAGAATATATAAAATGTTTATATATTCTAGTATATAGAATATGGGTGATTCTCTGCAACAGATTGACTTGGAGATGTTTTTGACATGCTTGATTAGATGTATTTTCTGAGTTTACAAATTGCTGTGTTTTTGAGGTTTACTAAATGTGCTTATGGTCAAGATTACGATTAGACATTATTTATTCAGGTGCTGTTTGTGTTGCAGGAGAAAGAAACTCTTCTAGAGCAGGGCTTCCAGAAGGAGGCTGCCCGGATGCAGAGTGAGATCGACAGCCTGAAAGTAGACATGAATAAACAGGAGACGTCCCAACCCTCCACGTTGAGCCAGGTCGTGGATGGTATCGGCACTGCAGCAACTTTGTTCTTGCCAGGCTTCATCCCTAAAGCAGCTGGTGTTGCTCTTTCCTGGCTCTCAAAACGGTTTTGAAAATGGATATACATTATTCACACATACTCACCTAATCATAGGCTTTATATATTATTTCCAACACAGCTTGAATTGTCCAGCATTTACTTGTCATTGCTGTTCTCCCAGATGCCATTCATGTTTAAAGCCATACTTATTAACTGCCAAGCTTGCACCAATATTTGTTATGAACTATAAACAAAGCTGAACTATCAGAGTGATGGGAACAGCACTCTTTTACATGTAACTTTAAACTGATTGACGTAATCTGAATTCTGACATAAATGGCAACCTTCCAATTATACACTGAAATTTGGCCATATTGAGACTGATATTGGCCAATGTCTGTAACTACAAAAGTATTCTCGTCAGATTAACAAAAGCCTTCTCAGTGGACTATAGAATGGTACTTTCTTTGTGTTTAAAGTTTTAGTTAACAGAATTATATGACTTAAAGTGAATACACTATAATTCAGTTTCATTGTTTTTGTTTGCTTGTAATCAAATAGAAGATTGTCATTTTGACATGCCTATAGGCTGAAAGTGGTCTGTGAAATATAATAAATGTTTAATTTGATTCACGTCTCAATTTCTCACGTCTCAATTTATTTATAAAGCACAATTAAAAACAACTACAGTTGACCAATGTGCTGTACATTGATATAATAGACTTATAAAAACATGTATACAAACCAAGCAAACATCAGACAACAAACAATATCATAAGTCATAGTCATAGGCCTTAGTGAAAAAATACGTTTTTAACTTTGATTTGAAAATATGCAATGTTGGTGCATTTCTAATATGGATCGGTAACGTGTTCCAAAGTTTAGGTGCGGCTATGGCAAAAGCTCGATCACCCCTAGATTTTAGTCTAGGCTTTGGAACCGTTAACAGACTCTGGTTGGCAGACCTAAGAGTTCTTTCCGGACGATATTCACATAACAGATCTGAGAGATAAAGGGGAGCGAGGCCATTTAAACATTTAAAAACAAGCAAAAGCACTTTGAAATCGATTCTAAAGCGAACTGGAAGCCAATGTAACGACATTAACACAGGAGTAATATGTTCGTGTTTATAAATGAACACCGGTTAAAAGACGTGCAGCCGCATTTTGGACCATTTGTAGTCTAGAAATTAAAGAACTGTTTATTCCCAAATATAGGGAATTACAATAATCAATCCTAGAGGAAATAAAAGCATGAATTGCAATTTCAAATTGCTTAAAAGAAAGGAAGGTCTTTACTTTAGTCAACATTCTAAAGTGGTAAAAACTAGATTTAACAACTGAATTTATTTGCCTATCAAATTTAAGTGCACTGTCAAAAAAGACACCCAAGTTTTTTACACCTGATTTAACTGAACAGGATAAAACACCAGAAATTCCATGAGAAATGTTTGGGACTTCAGAAGAGCCAAACACAATGATCTCCGTTTTACTCTCGATTAGATTTAAGAAATTCAAAGACATCCAGGCTTTGACGTCAGAAAGGCAGGCACTGAGGGAGTCAACACCATTTCTAGGCTTCAAAGGCAAGTAAAGTTGAGTATCATCTGCATAGCAGTGATAGTACAAGCCATGCTTTTCAAAAATAGAGGCTAAAGGAAGCATATATAATGAAAACAGTAAAGGGGCCAAAATAGAGCCTTGGGGGACCCCACAGGTCAGGGGGACTTCTCCAGAATAATAGCATCCAATATTGATTGAAAAGCTTCTATTTTTGAGATATGACTGAAACCAACTTAATGCAGTTCCTCTAATGCCCACAACTTGTTCTAAACGAGTAAGGAAGACCTCATGGTCCACTGTATCAAATGCTGCACTTAAATCTAATAGTAC
>RJVU01061515.1:0-15447 GCA_003731715.1 Anabarilius grahami
CCTGGGTGGTAGTTGCCTGTAAAATCTCAGCTAAACGAACCTAAATTTAATTAAAAATAACAAATTAAAGAATTAAGAAAATTAATAATCAAGATTAAGATGATTTATTTTGAATATTAAAATGAGGAATAATTTCCAGGTCTTTGAAGATAGCGCATGCGTAGATTAGAAGTATTTAACACGCAGAAGTGCGTCACGCAGAAGTGCGTATTGCCAGAAGTTGGCTGTGCCTGAAGTAGGCCATAGAAGTATTTTACACGCAGAAGTGCGTATCGCCAGAAGTTGGCTGTTGAAGAAGTGTTTTATGCAGAAGTGCATCTCTGTCTGCCTGAAGGAGGCACAGAGAAATGTGTGTGCGCAGAAGTGCGCTTATTGTTGTTGTGTGTGAGGGAGAGCCTTGTGAAGAGTGGGCGATCCCTGAAAATAGCAATTGCAGTGTATAATAGTGTAAAAAATGTAGAAAAGGGAAAGGAGTAAAATAAGGTTGGTGGAAGAATTTGCTGGCTTTGTATAAATTGTATTTAGAATAGCAGTGTAATTAAAAGTTGATGAAAACAATACAAAGGTGTTTTTGTGAAATTGGGAATAACACAATTATTAATGGATAATAAAAAACAAAATGAAAAAAGTAATGAATTTGAGAAAATTTATGTAAGAACAAAAAATACTCCAAAAACTTTGTGTTGCAGATTATTTGGACATTTTCCAGATTGTAAACGCTGTGATCCAAACAGAGAAACACAGCCGTTAATAAGTAAAAATAGCTAAATGAAATTGCATTGTTTTCCCACTATCACAAAAACCTGAAGAAAATTGATGTGTTGTAAATAAAATGTATATGATGTGTGAATGAAATCCCGGGTGAGTGAGTGCGCATCAAAGTGAAACTATGAGGAGGGGAGAAGTGTGTGTGTGTGTGTATGTGCAGCTGTGCAGGATCAAAGAGATTCTTTTTTAAGGAGCAACAGTTGGCCAGGATCCATGTTTGAGCTAATGATTTCAGAGTATGAGAAGGATAGGATGAGAGAGTGTTTAAGACAAGACAGAGAAGAAACCACATTTAGACGAGCATTAAAGGAATCCCAAGGAATAAGAAATCATTTTTGGCTTGAAACTGAATATATAGATGTTAATGGACAGAGAAGAGAACTCACTGAACAGAAAAAAGAAGAGTTGCTGAGAGATTTAGTGAAAATCACCAATGTAAAATTAATTGAGAAAGAATGGCCCTTAGTGGATTGGAAAGGAGAAATTAAAAAACAAGTAACATTTGAAAAACTAAAACCATGTTTGATCAGATTTTGCCATCCTAGAACAACGCTTCTGGAGACATTGCTGACAGCAGCAAAAATAAAACTGGACCCAATTTTTGTCCCCTATTTGAAAAGAAATGTGGGATATCGCTGGCCTCAGGATTTGGGTGGGGCAACCATATTGAAAAATATTTACATCATTGTAAATTCATGCACTAGGCCAGTGCAGTGGGAAAGCAGCAGAATATTTAAAATAGGGAAAAAAGGAAGAGTTAAACATGTCACAACCACTAACTGGACGCTGGGGAAACTGGCAGTGTCAGTGGTGCTGAGGAACAACCCAGAACACATACATCACTTGTGGGTGGAAATAAGGAGGGGCAAAAGGGAAGAGGAGGAGAAAGCAGTGACTGTGGAAGATGACAGACCCTCAAGCAGGGAAGCAGAGGCGAAAGAGGGGGAAGAAGGGGAGGAGGATTTTGAATACTAAAGAAAGAGAAAACTTGATTGAAGTGTTTGAGCCATTGAATTTTATTACTTTTCCCAAGACACAATTACAAATTTCAATAACTGTAGTAGGAGGATTTAATGCAAATTTAACCCCATGTCTCACTTATTCATATTGGGCAGGAGGAATAACAGCAAGTGGGCGGAGAGTTGAGGAGAACGAGCTCTGGAGCTTTGAATTGATCTGCTTGGGGGAAGACATTATTTGGAAACGCAACAATTACAGTTGGCTGGATCTGGAAGACGTGACGCCGAAGCCATTAACTGAGGTACAAATAAGAGCAGTTTTAAAATATATAAGAAAAAGAAAGACCATCAAGCTATTATTTTAAGTCCTCAACCCAGTGCAAGTCCGGTGAAGGTCAGGGGTCGGATACTTTTAGTGGTCCTCGTCTGACTAATCCGGTGAAGAATTAAAACAGAATTGGAAAATAATTTAACTGGGGTTAAAGAGGTAAAAGATTGGTCATAAAAAACAATGGCTTCGACGTCACCAGAAACAGATATACCAGTAGAACGCGTAATAACACAGTACCCAATATGTAGAGATGTTATTAAAAAATTATCAAAGAAGTGGGAAAAAAGGACTAAAAAATTGAAAACAAAATGGCCAGCAGAGGGAACATTTGATGTGGCAATGTGCAGAGAAATGAAAGCATTAATAAAGAATCATAAGCCCCATGATAAAACCAAGAAAAGAGAACAAAAGAGACAAAAAGAACAGGAGGTTTTAGACCTCTTTATACAGCAAGCAATAAAAGAGTATAAGAAGAAACAAATGGAAGAACAGAAAAAGAAAATGGAAGAAAAGGTGGAGCGTCCACCCCCTTATGCACCCACTTATCATGATATAAAGAAACAAATGCCTGTGGTAAGAGGTACATTGGAAGTGGATGGGAATTTGAGTTTTGTCGAAACCGATGAAGAGGATGATGAAGAACATCGACAAATGAGAGAAAGAGAAGAAAAATATGCCCGCCAAGAGGATAATGGGCAAGGAGCTCATTATGAAAACAATGAACAGGAAAAGACTAATGGACCTACACCAATGAAGAAAAGGCTAACAGGGAATACAAGGAGACAGCAACAACAACAACAAAAACAAAGGGATGAAGAACAAGGTGACCTGCTGATGGACTGTTCCTATGTGAACCAAAAAAGACAAGAAGAAGAACAGAGAGGAGGAGGAAAAAATAATCTATTATTGGACAATCCCTACTACTATATGGCAGAAGCCATACAGGAGCTGAATAGGGCTGGAGGAAATGCTGCCAGTGAACCCATGGCAAGGGACCAGGAAGAAAATGACAGTGTGGATTCATTGGATCATGAGTTAAACAGACTGCAGGAAACGATGGAAAGACTGAGTCTGGAAAAGCAACAAAGACACCTGACTAAAAGAGCCCGAAACCTGAGAAGGAACCTTGAGGAAGATAGAGATGAATATTATCAAAGAAGAAGAGCACGCTCAGCCAGCCCTCTTGGAAGACACAGAAAGAGCAGCCCACATGAGGAATATAAAAGAGTTTCAGGAACTCTCCGACTTGAGAAGATACCTCCAGAAGATCCAATATGGGGGAAAGGAGAGGAAAGGAACCTCGTACCCCCAGAAGACTCCATGCCAAGCCTAACACTGTATCCACCATTTCAACCAGAAGAGGAATGGGGGGATCAAAACCCGTTTCAAGCAAAGGGAAGATACTCCTCAGGAGGACACAACTCAATGCTACACCCAGAAGCCGCATATGACCTAGTAACCCCTGAGCACCAAGTACCTTTCTTACAAAAAAGGAGTAAACAACTTCCCATTCTGATTAAAGGGGAACAGGCGCAATACGTGCCCTGGGCGGGACAAGACTTGGAAGGACTTGTGGCTCGCCTACCAGACATACATGAAGGAGCTGGAAAGTGGATTCGACTGCTGGAAGCAGAAACAATGGGAAAAATATTGGCCATTGGAGACATCAAAGCCTTGCTGGCAAAGGGTGTGGGAGGAGCCAAGACCAATGAGATCCTTGAGGATGCAGGTCTGAAGTCTGCAGTAGGAGGAACAAGGAAGGATGCCACCACCTTTGATCAGTACCGATCCATAATATGGAGAGTACTGAGGAGACACTACCCGACACAAATGGACCCTAAGTTACTGAAAGGAGAACAGCTGGGAGAAATGGAGAATCCCACCTCCTACATCCAGAGACAATTAAGAAGATGGAAAGAAGAATTGGAGAAGGACCCAGAAGGAGACATAGTGATGACAACACTCTTCAGAACTGCCATAGTGGAGGCCATGCCCTCAACAGTAAAAGCAAGACTGGAAGATGTAGTGGGCCTGAACTCAAAGACAACAAAGGAGTTCTGTGACCATGTGGCCCATGCAGTGGAGCAATATAGGAAGAATGAACATAAATTGAAGAACCAAGAAAGAGAACTCCAAAGAAAATTGACTCAACTACAACTAGAAGACCTGACCAGCAAAAAGAAGAAAGTTCAAGCCACCCTGAAAAGTGGTGAAGATCAAACTGCAGTGATGGCCACAGTGAACATGACTAACCTGCCTATGCAGGCTTCGGTCATGGCACCAGCACAGGCTCCAGTAATGGCAGCAGCACCAGCACTAGCGCCAACACCAGTCTCTCAGAGCACACCCGCACCTGCAGGAGGTGTGCAACAGCCAAATGCACCAATTGTGATCTACTTATCTGAGCAACAAAACAGCAGGAACCCAGCTGAACAGCAGCAAAGAGGAAGAGGAAGAGGAAGACAATTCAACAATCAACAGAGGAATGGTCCTCCAGGAATGTGTTGGGGATGCAACCAATTTGGACATAGCAAGAAGGATTGTCCAACCAACCCATGGCCGTTGAATATGCCACCTACAGGACAAATGCAGCAACCATGGCAACAAAATCCTCAGAGCCCACCATCAGGCCCCGTCAATCCCTGGCGAGGCCCAAATCAAGGTTATTAGGGATGCCCAGAGAATCCTACGGGGAGGAATCAGCTTCCAATGATATCTTCTGATGCTGATCAAGAACCTATGCTGCAGGTTAAAATAGAGGACAAGATAACTCCAATGATGCTTGATACGGGGGCGACGTTTACTTGCTTGAGTCCAAATCATGCCTCTCATCTCCCCAAGTCTGGAAAATATGTCAAGACAGTAGGATTCTCGGGACAAACGCAGCTAATCCAAATGACAGCCCCTGTCAGCATAAAAGTCAAAGACTCTGAGATAAAGATTCCAGTCTTAGTATCAGAACAAACACCAGTAAACTTGTTAGGAAGAGATGCAATATGCAAACTAAAATTACAAATATGGTGCTCTCCAGAAGGAATATACATAGATGACAAGGGAATTAGACAGATGGTAGTAGTAGAGGAGCAAAACTCACAAGAACCACAAGCAAACATATATTGGTTAGGAAATCTGGAAAAGGAAGTAGGAGAAACCATTAATAAATGGGGAAGATATATAAAAGAGCAACTCAAAAACCCAGTGATGCCTGAAACTGAATTTCATTGCACAATGAGACATGACCCCACTAGAGACCCCGAGTTAGAAAGACAATGGTTAGAAGAGACCAAAGAGCTAGAGATACCTCTAATCTCTGAGTATTTAGTAGTGGGACCAAAGGGAGCAGCTTTACAAATTGAAGGAAATGTGTTTATCCAAAAATGGTTTAAGGTAGATAATTCAACTCCACATGTTAGTTTATACATAAGTGAAGGATGTCAACCCAAGGACTTAGGACCAATGATGTTACGTGCAAAAGAGAAAGAGTGGGAAGCCACAGAAAATCCTTTCATCTTTCAGACTACAGATAGAATGTATCTTAAAATTCTTTGTCAAACCAAAATGAAAGGAATACCAAAAATGATAGTAGAAACTAAGGAAATGAAAAGAGAATTGAATTCTAAATTGGATGAATTAATATTGGAAATGGAACAAAAAGTGCCACTAGAATTGTGGTCAAAACATGACACAGATGTGGGCTTGGTAAAATCTGCCAACCCAGTAAGAATTAAGACAAAGCCAGGAGCCCAGTTGCCCAGAAAGCAACAATACCCACTAAGGCCTGGAGCAATAGAAGGAATTAGGAAAACAATTGAGGGATTAATTGAAGCAGGGGTGCTAATTGAAACAGTTAGCTACTGTAATACGCCCATTCTACCTGTTGAGAAAGCTAATAAGTCAAAGTGGAGGTTAGTCCATGATCTAAGGGCAGTGAATGAAGTAGTGGAGGATTGGCCTGCTGAGGTCCCAAACCCGCACACGTTGTTAACGAATGTTCCACCTGCTGCTAATTACTTCACAGTTATTGATCTGACTTCTGCTTTTTTCAGCGTTCCTCTAGCAGAAGAAAGCAGACACCTTTTTTCCTTCACTTACCAAGGTAAACAGTACACCTACACCAGGATGCCCCAGGGGTTCAAACACTCGCCACATGTATTTAACCAAGTATTGAAGGTTGATTTAGAAGATCTGAGACTGGACAGCACATTGATACAGTATGTGGATGATTTATTAATTTGCTCAGCAACCTTGGAACAGTGCCATCAGGATTCCATCAAAGTGCTCACTAAATTGGCAGAAGGAGGTCACAAGGCCTCAAAAGAAAAATTACAGTATTGTATGACACAGGTAGAATATTTGGGTCGAATTATTGCTCACCAGACAAAAGCAATATCCCCAAGCCAATTAGAAGGGATTAGCAAAGCACCACAGCCTCAAACTGTGGGGCAAATGATGACCTTTTTAGGTATGACAGGATTCAGTGCTGATTGGATTGAAGAATATGCAATAAAAACAGCTCCATTACGAGCAATGATGAAACAAGCTGGTCATCAAAATCTCAGAGCAAAACTTGTATGGGATACTGAGGCACTAATTGCCTTTGAAACATTGAAGAAGGAGCTCCAGACTGCTCCTGCACTCGCTACGCCAGATTATGATAAGGTCTTTCATCTATATGTCGCTGATAGAAAAGATGGCTTTGCTTCAGCAGTATTAATGCAAGAAACATGCAGTGGTAGGAAAAAACAACCACTTGCTTATTATAGCACTAAATTGGATAGTGTAGCCCAAGGCTACCCACCATGCTATCAGCAAGGGTTAGCAGCTGTATATTTTGCTTATGACAAGGCATCCACTGTGACAATGGGCTACCCAGTCATTATATATACTCACCACAAAGTGGCTGAACTGTTGGAAAAAGGAAGATTTGTTCTAACCCAGGCAAGATGCCTTACGTATTCTAGCTTGTTAACATACCCTGACATTACTATCAAACGATGTACGACAACAAATCCAGCAAACTTCGTCCCTTTGGAGGGAGAAGGAACCCCACATGAGTGTGTAACAGAATCTCTGGCCTTCACTCGATTGAGACCAGATTTGGAATCAATTCCAATTCCTGATGTAGATGTTGAATATTTTGTTGATGGATCTTGCTTTAGAGACCATCTGGGGAATCATGCTGGATTTGCAGTTGTAAAAAGAGGAGATGATTTTATCCCAGTTTTACTACAGCATTGTGAACAGCCATGTTCAGCACAATTGGCTGAATTAAGAGCGCTTACTGAGGCATGTTTATTGGCAAAAGATCAAGTAGCAAACATCTATACTGACTCTGCATACGCACATGGAGTATGTCATTTATTTGGAGCAGTATGGAAACAAAGAGGATTTAAAAAAAGTGATGGGACTCCAATTCAACATGGGGACCAAATTATTAAATTGATCTCGGCAATGATGTACCCAACGAGGTTGGCCATCATTAAATGTCAGGCGCATAAGAAAGGCAATGACTTTGTAATTAGAGGTAATAATGCTGCTGATTCTTATGCAAAACAGGCCTCAGGGTGCCAATTGGCCGTGATGGCACCATCAGTACTGATCCAACCTATTCCAACTCTCGAGCACATAACTGAAATGCAAAACAGAGCACCCCCCTATGAAGTTGCAATATGGCAACAACGAGGAGCAACCAGAGATGCTAATGGACTTTGGCGCTCTCATGAAGGACACATGATAGCTCCAAATCCGTTGCTGAACATTTTAATCACGGATGCGCATGGGGTTGCCCATTGCGCAAGGGGGGAGATCTTGAAGAGAATAAAAAGACAGGGATTTTGGTCGCCCTATATGCAGCAAAGAGTCGATGAGTACTTAAGTGAATGCGAAATCTGTGCACAAAACAATGTTAGAAGAGGAACAGCAACACCATTAGGCTCAATACCAGTCCCAGAGGGACCCTTTAAACACTTAGTATTAGACTATGTGGATATGATTAAATCAGTAAGAGGGAAAAGATACATGCTAGTGATAATAGATCGATTTAGTAGATGGGTAGAAGCAGAACCCTCAGCAGATCAAGGAGCTAAAACAGTAATTAGATTCCTGACTAGAGAAGTTATCCCAAGATTTGGCATACCGTCCCAGATCAGTTCTGACAATGGCTCAGCCTTCATTCAAAGAACAGTAAAGACAGTGATACAACAGCTAAGAATCAAGCAGAGGCTTGGTTGTATTTATCACCCTTCCTCCCAGGGCATCGTGGAGCGCGTTAACGGTACCCTTAAGACCAAACTCAACAAGATTTGTGCAGACACAAAACTCAACTGGGTAGATGCATTACCCCTTGCTCTTATGAGTTACCGCATGCAAACTAACAGAGTGACAAATCTGACTCCCCATGAGATGTTGACAGGGAGACTTATGCCTGCGCCTCATTTGAGAGGCCCGTATGAAGGACCGCCCCTAGAACAGCTTGAGACTGAAATTAGGGCCTACATGAGACAGTTGACTACTATACATGAGGCCATACATACACAGGAACAAAACAGGGGACCAAGAGAGGAGGAAGAGGCACCCTGTCCAGTCCTTCCTGGAGATCAGGTCTATTTGAGAGTTTTCAGGAGGAGATGGAATGAACCAAGGCGAGAAGGACCTTATACTGTAGTAAGAGCAACTCCAACTGCAATTCAAGTAGAGGGAAAAACGACTTGGTATCATTTGAATCACTGTACTAGAGTACCAAGACTGAGACGGAGAGAAGAAGAGGCAGAAAATGCAGAAGAAGATGCAGACCAAGAGGCCCATGAAGGGGAGGGGTCAGGGGATCCAGGTGAGGGATCTAGTAATGTTGTTGCTGAACCTTCTTCCAGGGAAGCTGAGCAGCCAGAGACACGAGATGAGATGCGGGGACAACATGAGGACCCACAAGCGAGTGAAACAGAGCGGGAGGGTCCTGACACTGGTCCTACTGCTGATGTACCTACTGAACCAGCTGCCACCGATCCAGAGCCGTCAGGTGACCAGTCTCCTGAGGCAGGACCCTCCACCAATGGACAACCTCAGCCAAGTGGATTCCTCACCGAGCTCCAAGGTATTGACCTACCCGCTGCAGACAGCGACTCCCCAGACATTGACCTCCAAGATCTCAGCCACACAGGAGACTTCCCCACTCTCAGCTTTCGAGACCTGGAGGAGATTATCGGGAGTGCTCCAACTCAAGATGACTAACCCAACTCAAGGTACTGTTGTAAATAGAAACATGAGGAAACGAGCTGCAGACCTGAATGACACTGACTATGAAGGACTAGGGTATGATATGGCTTTGGAAATGCATAAAGAAAAACTGTTGGATATTGCTTATCACAATGAATGGTATAAGTGGGCAGAATATACTGCCAAACAATCACAAAGAAAGAAATGTTTATTGTGTTCACCATCCCCTTTGAAGAAATTAACGGTGGTGCCTGATGAATATAGTTTTGTGCATTGTGCTAGATACTACGCGAATTACTGTGTAAATATATCAGGGCGAGCTAATCCCTATTGCCCTGCAGAGTGTCTGGCGCTGTTGGGAAGCAAGTATTACCATAGGTATTATGAGGAGGACTACTGGGGAGATGAGTGCAGAAAACTAGATGTAAGAGTTGACCTAAGGCGAAGAGAAACTCCCAGTAACTATGTTTTTGACCGAACCTTGATATATGAATGCTTCAACAAATCAAAAGGGGTAATAGACTATGGAACATTCCAAGGACAGTGTGGAGTGATTTGGCATTTGGATAGGGACATGTTTTACAAACCAGGTGTACATAAAACATACAGCGTAATATACGCTACAGCCACTGTAAATATTGACATGCCAATAATCACAACTATGGAAGCTTGTGAAAATGCCACATTGTCCTTTCCAATAATAGATCAATTCGAAGAAATAGATGAAGCAATTGCTGATCATTTTTGGATATGCGGAGGTAAACGGCTTAGAGCCACTTTACCAAAAGGGTGGAAAGGAATATGTGCTAGGGTAAGACTAGCTCAAGAAGTTACAATGGTTGATTGGGACCCAGATGATGAAACACCAAGCCAGCATGTAACTCCCAGATATAGAGTCAAAAGAGCATACAAACCAGATCCTAATGTAATAATAGATGCAATAGGTCAGCCTAGAGGCATACCACATGAATTTAAAGCAAGAGATGAAGTGAAATCGGGATTTGAGTCTATATTTGTTTGGATAACCCCAAATAAGAATGCTGAGTGGATTAACTATATATACTATAATCAGCAAAGATTTATTAACTACACAGATGATGCTCTAATGGCTCTGGGGGAGCAACTAAAGTACACCAGTAAAATGACCTGGCAGAATAGACAAGCACTTAATTGGCTCCTTGCAGAAAAAGGAGGTGTCTGCGTGATGTTTGGAACTGACTGCTGTACCTTTATCCCAAATAATACAGCACCTGATGGATCCTTTACCAAAGCCATGAAGAAACTAAAGAACCTGAGAACAGAAGTCACTGTAAACGCTGGAAGAGACAAAAAGTTTGGAGAATGGTTTGATTCTCTCATTGGCTCATGGAAAGAATGGCTGGTAAAGGTGGGAGTAGTAGCAGCAGTTGCTGTTGGAATTTTTGTGCTGTTGTTCTGCTGTGTGTTACCTTTTCTCAGATCAATGATGGCAGGTGCAGCAGCCAAGCAGATGGTGAATATATCTGTGAAGCAATCTGGGGTTGATATTGGATGCACCACAACCACCGGAGGGTATCCAATAGGTCCAGGTCTGGATGAACTGGACGAGTTCCCATAAACAGACCCTTAATTGGGTAAAATGGAAGGGGTGCCATTTTTTATTTTTGACCCTGAATTTAATACTGTTTTTAACAGAGAGGGAGGTAGGTAAGGATATGTATTTTCTTTTGGGACAAAAACTCAAGTAAGTATTTCAGATTATGGGTAGAGTAGGCAGTTAGAAAGTGGATGTTTTGTTTGTTATTTTGGCATAACCCCCCTTCCGAATTTTATTTTTATTGTTTTTCCATTATTATAAATATCTGCATATTATTAAATAACACTTTAAGAATGAGAGGGGACGAATGAAGGTCAGAAGCAGGCCATCATCCGGCATATGACTAAGGTTAACCGAGGGATGATGCAACCCGATTAAAGGAAAAGAATATGAAGGCCTTTTTTACCACTTTATTGTTCTTATTTAACCATTTAAAATTCACTTTTGAATGTATTGTGCACTCACTTATCCTTTTGAGAATCCTACTGGTGACTGGAGAAAAGGATCGACGAGCACCTCAGTGCTTAGCAGCAAAGACTGACTCTACTGGTGGTTTAAAAACCCGCTGTCAGTCCCACCGCCAGACAGTACCCTAGGCAGGTCCGGGTACCTCTGGCAATGGTGGAGCAGCCCAGATAGCGCTCCAGGCCACCGGAAGCGCCTGAGAGTTCCTCTGGCATCGTGGGACTATACATATATATGCATTCTATCACTGCCATTGCTTTATTACTGTATGATATAATCACTGGAGTGCATTATCTGCTGACAAAAGATATAGACAAAAGCTTGTGAACTGATTAAATGTGAAGGAAACATCCCCTTAAAAGAAGGATATAGAAAGGGAGATGGGATCTTTTACTCCTCTATAGTCAAACAAAGGGGGAGATGTTTGGTCTCATTCTCCTCCGGAGTGTGTTCCCATGGGAAGGCCACTTGGTAGAAAAAGATGGGTGGCTAACTTTGGTCACTAAGTANGACGAGCACCTCAGTGCTTAGCAGCAAAGACTGACTCTACTGGTGGTTTAAAAACCCGCTGTCAGTCCCAACTCCAGACAGTACCCTAGGCAGGTCCGGGTACCTCTGGCAACGGTGGAGCAGCCCAGATAGCGCTCCAGGCCACCGGAAGCGCCTGAGAGTTCCTCTGGCATCGTGGGACTATATATATATATGCATTCTATCACTGCCATTGCTTTATTACTGTATGATATAATCACTGGAGTGCATTATCTGCTGACAAAAGATATAGCCAAAAGCTTGTGAACTGATTAAATGTGAAGGAAACATCCCCTTAAAAGAAGGATATAGAAAGGGAGATGGGATCTTTTACTCCTCTATAGTCAAATAAAGGGGGAGATGTTTGGTCTCATTCTCCTCCGGAGTGTGTTCCCATGGGAAGGCCACTTGGTAGAAAAAGATGGGTGGCTAACTTTGGTCACTAAGTACGAAGAAGGAAAGAGGCCGACCTGTGAGAACATGCTCTGGGTTATGGGCATAGAGGTGGGGCTATAAGAGAGCCCCAAAGGGGGGATGTGTTGGGAAAATTCATTGATCATTGATGTATTACCTGTAGAAAATAGCTTGTATGAAAAACACTGGAAAGCACGGGGTTTTCTGCTCAGAGAGCATCAGATGTCAATGATACGTAAGTGTATTCAATGCAAATTACAATAACAAGTTGTGGAAAGTACCAAAAAGACCATTAAATATATGTTTTTTAAAAATTAGAATGGTTGGAGATCCGCCACCATTAAAAGTAAAATTAAGGAGGATTCATAAACAATGGTGGCAAAACGCCAGGGTGGAGCTAAAAGAAAAAGATAGCTAGAGGAATCCCCATTGGATCTGTAACGATAAGAAAAACATATAAAATGAGTTGATTTGCCCAGATTAGATCAGATGTGTAGCTGGCATCTCACTTTGTTACTTGGCAATAAAGATAATCTTCTGAAGACCTGGAACTTCTGACTCTGAGAGCTTTTTTGAGAAGACATCTGAAACACCTTAGGACACTGCAGACTGGCCACAACAAAACAAGGTGTGTTCAGGCGTATTGTTGGCGCATTGCTATTTTGAGGCAACTGAAATAGACTGCGCCATTGACCAAATGAAACCTTGTCTATAGACAAAAGGTGCAATATTTTTTTTGTTTAATTAAAGGGTGCGTTAGTAATATGCACCTATATGCGGGCGCACAACACGCATACACTCTGCTTATTACACGCACAGGGACGCACAGCAGCACACAAACATGCCCACGACTGGGGCAGTCGTGGCCTAATGGATAGAGAATTGGACTTGTAACCCAAAGGTCATGGGTTCGAGTCTCAGGTCCGGACTCAGGTCCGGCAGGGATTGTCGGTGAGGGGAGTGAATGTCCAGCGCTCTCCCCACCTTCAATACCACGACTGAGGTGAGACCCTTGAGCAAGGCACCGTACCCCCAACTGCTCCCCGGGCGCCGCAGCAATGGCTGCCCACTGCTCNTCATGATAATCGTGTGGATCTGGAGATCTCTTCTGCTGCAGTATCAGACTCTGCTCTGTATTACTGTGCTCTGGAGCCCACAGTGACAGGAAACACAAATACACTGTACAAAAACCTTCTCATCTTTTGTCTGTTGCATACAGTGATATCTTTTTCTACCCCCTATGATCTCTGTGTTGTTTTCCATTATGCTGCTAATATGGCCTTTAAATGTACGTAATGAGATTATTGACCAATTTCAAATTGCATGTATCTTTCATTTTACATTTATTTAGCAAGAACATCCCTGAAAGAGAAAAGTTATTTAGAACATGCTAAGAATGTAGTTAAAATCAATACAAAAATGGACTGCAAAATACCAAGACGTTCGATCACCATCCAGCACACAAGAAATATATTCTGTTCCTTGAAATAAGCTTTAGGTAAACTGAAAATACCTTTAAGAATTTTCCAACAATTCAATGTCCATTTCTGTTTTGACAAAGTTTATTAAAGTTCAAAGCACTGTGGGTCTTTC
This sequence comes from Anabarilius grahami, assembly GCA_003731715.1. Lineage (NCBI taxonomy): Eukaryota > Metazoa > Chordata > Actinopteri > Cypriniformes > Xenocyprididae > Anabarilius > Anabarilius grahami. The sequence continues at coordinate 13,847 of RJVU01061515.1, forward strand.
CAGGCTTGAGTAATTGAATATATATTTCTTTAAATAATGGCCTTTTTGAACATATCAGTCATTTTTCGTAGAGAAATGTGTCTTCAACAAATGAACTGAAACCTACACTGAAAAAACCCAGTTATTTATATATATTTTAAATATAAATATAAATATCTTATCACAGGGAGGTTTTGCGGAATCCTTATCGCCCACAAAACTATTTTACATTCTCAGTAATGACCTCCACCACTGAATTCCTTTGAATGCTACTAAAGAGATTTATTATTATTTTTGTAGATAGACATGTGATCTGTTCATCATGTTGCTGTACAATAACTGTGCAATGGATTCACCAAAAATAGTCCATTTACATTTGCACAGATTTGTTGTTTTAGTTACATCCAACAAGAAACAATGGCAAACTTAAAAGGATAGATCACCCAAAAAATAAAAATTCTGACCTCATTTACTCACCCTCAAGTTGTTCCAAACCTGTTTGAATTTCTGTCGTCTCCTGGACACAAAAGAAGATATTGTGAAGAATGTCAGTAACCAAACAGTTGATGGACTCCATTGACTTCACTCCATACTATGGAATTCAATGGGGTCCATCAACTGTTTGGTTACCCATATTCTTCAAAATATTTTCATTTGTGTTCCGAAGATAAACTAAAGTCTTATTGATTTGGAAAGACATGAGGGTGAGTAAATGATAAAAGAAATTTCATTTTTGGGTGAACTATCCCTTTAAACAGTGGTTTGCCATACAGTTTAGATATACACCAGAAAGCTCTAGTTTATCATGAGTTCTGCCAGAAGGTGGCGCTCTTATTTCAGTTATTTCAAAACAGAGAGCACAGATATAAACTGAGTCAGTTAGGAGGAAACTGCAAGTCTTTACTCTAGTTCTCTTGAAGATGTTGCTTCTGGTCCTCATGATATTTTCTCTTTTTAATGGTGAGTGATGAATAAGAATAATTAGGAAATTACAGTACAGATTTGTTTTCTTTGACTGTTTAAATGGCAGTAACTAACTGATTAGATAATCTTACTTAATCCATGAATTTGAATTCTTTTTTTTCTTTTTCTTTTTTTTTAAACAGAGAATGCTGATGCAGATGTGATAACCTCATTATTCACGGAGCAGCATGTTTTAGCAAAAGATAATGTTTCACTGTCCTGCAACTACAGTGGCACTGTCCGCAGTTTGCAGTGGTACCGTCAGTATCCCGGATTATGATTATGCACATTGAGACCAAGTCAGAGTCCAAGCTTCGTCTGTATGCTGTGGCCGATAAAGGAATCAAGCGTATGAATCTGACAATATCTTCTACACATGTGGATGATTCTGCTTTGTACTACTGTGCCCTGGAGCCCACAGTGACAGGAAACACTGTCTGTGCTGTACAAAAACCTGATGTATCAGCAACAAACATTAATATGCTGTTCTTATCAAGAGGTCATCTCATAATGATGATTGATATTTCAGATCATTAGGACATACCATAATTACTCATTTTAAATGGTTTTAAAATCTAAAACATGTTCAGTTTTGCCCAAACATAATATCAAATAAACCAAACTGACACAACATTAACTGTCAACAAAAGAAAGAAAGA
>RJVU01061515.1:24428-36864 GCA_003731715.1 Anabarilius grahami
CCGTAGTCCACATGGGGGGCCCCTTTGATGTCCTAAGAGCAAGGAAATTGGGCCTCCTGTTTTTCCTCGGAGGGTAACAAAGGTGTCAAGTGGGCTCATCTGATGCAGACCCATCGGAGCCGAGATGAGCTTTTACAACCCAGTCCAGGATGCTAAAAGCGTTCTGAACATTCCAAAGTTTATTGATTATCTTGATACGTGTGCATATGCTACACAGTGCAGGCCCAGAAGCCCTATATTCCTCTCCAGTTTCCTTCATTTTCCACACTCCTCGCTCCGGCTTGTCTTCCTCCTAACACTTTCTCCCATGCTCGATCTCCTTTCACACTGTTTTCCGCAACGGCGATGCCCATCCCACCAAACGCTACAGCATTGGAACCACCCCCCGTCGCCAGTAACATCAGAGCACAGATCTTCACAGGTGCGGACATAGATTTATCATCCTTGCTATCATTACTTCCTCCCTCCGTCTCAAATCGCCAAATCGACTGTGGCGATTTTTCTGTTACCCTTAAAAATCCAGTGCACAATTCTCCCCGCATTCTTTCTTTTTCTGAATTCTCCATTGCTTTTAGCCGTTATAGCGAAATCATTTGCGCAGCACTTCCCCACAGGAGACGAGAATTAGATGACTACCTCGCAATAATTGCAGAGCTCGCATTATCATACGGAGGAACACACTTTTACACTTACCATAAACTTTTTTCAGCCAAATGTGCCGTCCGCGTGGCTCAGTGGAACCAGTGCCCTTACTGGGATGCTTTAGACACTGAGTTACACAACAGAGTGTTCTTAGGATGCCGTAACATCTCCTGCGCGGTATGCAGATCTGTCGCTCACTCCACCACAGCTTGTCCCCTAATCAGATTCATCAGAAGTAAAGTCAACCAGTTATGTCCCGCGGCCAGCAAACACCAACTTTGACTCAGCCTCAGATTTCAAAAGTCGTACCACTTCTTCAAACAGTCAAGTCTGCAATAATTTAAATTCAGGAAGATGCGCAAGGCAGCTCTATCGTTACATGCACATTTGTAACTTCTGTGGCGGCGCTCACGCCCGCATGATATGCCCTGTAAAAAGGTCTTTAAATAAAGATTCTAAAAATTACTTGTCGACTCCTGTGAATATTTCCCGTTTGTCTACTGAATTGTCTCACCACCCCAACACTAACTTTACAGACTATTTGCTGTCTGGTCTCGAACACAGTTTCAAACCCGGCGTTGAAAGCCTCCCATCCCAAAGCATTATTTGTAACAATCTCCAGTCTGCTCTCGCCGAGCCTGATACAGTCGACCTTCTAATTAAAAAAGAAATCGAGTCAGGTTTTATGATCGGCCCGTTTAACATTCCTCCTTTTGAATGTTATCAAAACAGCCCAATTGGAGTGGCTACCAGGAAATTTTCAGGCAAAAAACTATTAATAATCGATCTCTCGGCACCGCACAACTCCCCGTTTCCAAGCATAAACAGCCTTATCCCGCTTGAAGAATTTTCTCTTCATTACCACAACATCAATCAAGCTATTACCCTGATCAAAGACGCGGGTCGCTGCGCTTGGCTGGCCAAAGTCGACATCACTTCTGCCTTCAAAGTGATGCCCATCCACCCAGATTCTTGGCATTTATTCGGCATACGCTGGCACGGAAAATTTTATTTTTCCGTCCGTCTAATTTTTGGATACAAAAGCAGCCCTAAGATTTTCGACATGCTTTCAGAAGCTATTTGCTGGATTCTCTATAACAACTATGCAATTCCTTATGTCATTCAGCTTTTAGATGATATCTTAATCATCTCGCCTCCCGACTCCATCCCAGCCGCTCATCTTCTCACAGTCCAAAAGGTTTTTTCCGAGCTCGGGATTCCAATCGCCCAGGATAAAACCATGGGTCCAGCCACATCCAACGAATTTCTGGGCATTAACTTGGACACAGTTAATTTCCAAGCCTCACTACCCAAGGAAAAAAATCGACAGGATTATTCTGGTCGCATCCACCCTCCTAGACAATCCAAACTGTTCTAAACGCAAGCTACTATTTTTTCTCAGCCACTTAAACTTCGCGATGCGCATCATCCCGCAAGGCCGCCCTTTCATCTCACATCTCCTCACCCTCGCGTCTTCAGTTCACGCGCTAGAGGACCAAATCTCCCTAACTAATTCATGTTGCAACGAGCTCAGTTTATGGATAAATTTCCTTAAACAATGGAACGGTCTGTCCTTTTGCTATATCACTCTTGTTTCTCTCCCCATGGATATTCAACTGTTTACTGAGGCAGCTCCCTCCGTCGGTTTCGGGGGATTCTACCAAGGCCGTTGGTTCGCATCTACGTGGCCCCCCCAGCTATTAGACTCACCGCAGTCATGAACATCCTCAGCGCTGTTCGAATTGTATCCACTAGTTGTAGCAGCCTTCCTGTGGGGGAAAGAATGGTCCACTAACAGCATCTTAGTGCACTGTGACAACGAAGCAACCGTGCATTGCAGTAATATATTTAACTTGGTCTTACTGTGTAACCTATGTATTAATAGTATGAGTTAATGTTAAGCTAATAATTATACAGCACAATGACTGAATACACTCTAAAAAATGCTGGGTTAAAAAAACCCAAGCTGGGTAAAATATGGACAAACCCAGCAGGTTGGGTTAAAAGGCACCTATTATGCCCTCTTTCACATGATGTAATATAAGTCTCTGGTCTGGTCAAGTTTCAGCTTAAAATACCCCACAAATTTGCCCCTATTTGGGGGTGAGCAAAAACACGCCTTTTACTATATTACTATATTGCTGGCTAAAAAAAGAAATCCAAAATTGGTTGAAAAAAATGGCTGGGTGAAAACAACCCAATCCCTGGTTTTGTCCATATTTAACCCAGCAGTTTTTAGAGTGTATATGCATTGACTGTTTAAGTAAAATTAACATGATGTCCAGTAGATAAACATACTATGGTATGGTAGAGCTCTTCTCTAATAAAATAGCATGATGTGCTATTTACAATTACACACACTTGTATAACAATTACTGACAATTACACACACCTGTATAACATTTACACACACCTGTATATTTCATGCTGAAAACCAGCTTTCTCCTCTTCTGTAAGCTTCACAGCTGGAAATTTCTTTAGGTGAGGAATGATGTGCTGGCTTCCCCGGGCATTCGGGTTCAAGCATGACAGGGTCCTCAGAACTGGATTGTCCAGAGGCAGTTTTGCTTGCAGGTCAATGGCACATCTGGTGTAGGCTTGGATAACCTGTTATAATGAAGACAAATGCTTGAGTAACACAGAGAGACAAACAGTAAATGGAGGTTAGTTCAAGACCATAGTTTATTCTTTCTGTATTTCTTTTGAAGTTTTTTGAAATGTGTAGAGTTATTTCAAACAAAATTTATGTAAACAAGCTACACATACTATACCTTCAGATTGAAAGACTTTGCCAAGGGATGATTTTTTCCAAGCTTTTCGAGAATGGATGTGGCCTCATATCCGATAAAAGACTCTGGCAGATGGGTCTCGGTTGACCTTAAATCAAGAAGCTCCATGTTTGGTCCTGACAAGTTCTTCCCCTTTCTTACGAGTTTCTCTGGCTTGATGAAACAGGACAAGAACTCTTTAAGGAGTATTTCTTGCTCATCGTGCAGTCTGTGGATCTTCGGCTCTTTGCATTGAAAGAGAAGGTTGTATTGTTTTAGCATTGGAAGGAGAGACGCATAAAAGTGTAGCTCAAGCAGTGTTCTCTTCTCCTTGAAAAACACCTGCCCAAAGCATAGAAGAGCATTATTAGTTTAAAACAATCACTATAATGGTTACAATTAATGTAATTCTTGACAAACCAACTAACAAAAATACTGACAATAAGTATATTTATCATATTTAGTGACTATCTACTTCTTGAGCTTTGCCTCTTCTGCATAATTTAAGAGTTGAGGATTGTGTGCCGTTTCTTACCTTTTTGTAAATTCTAGCTTTTCTCATCTTCCCTTCATTTGTGAAGTTTTTGAACCTGATTCGCAACTCCTTCCACAACTCCTTTACGCGGGTCCAGCCAGCTTCTTGTACCCCACGCTTTTCAAGGATGCTATTGACTCTGTCTTTGTATGTTGCCATATCTTCATTGCCCAGGAAGGCATAGTAAAAGATGACGAATGCATCCCATAAGCGCAATGTGTCCAGGCTCACATCCAGCACTGACAGCCACCGGTGTGGGATGTATCGCTCAGGCCGTGAGGCATGGATTCCAAGGATGATGGAAATTTCTCTGAGGCCATCTCTCATGTCTGCTGACCATCTGTGGTCTGTGTGAAGATCTGACTTCGACCCAATGCTCGAATGGAGAGCAGAATTTCTTGCTGGCATTGTGTAAATGGTGGCATGAGTCACCATCTATGTCAAGCATTTGAGGGGCACGCCGATCTCTGATAAGTTTCTCCAGGCCATTTTTGGAGCCCATAAGAATGGAGATCAAATTATCCCACGGCAGACCCATCTTTTCAAAGAGCTCGTCCAATTTCTTGAAAAGGGATTCCGCAGTTACAGACACTACCTCCAAGGCTGCTAAGTGTTGCACAACCGTCCTCTGAAGTTTCTCAGACCAGTAGCTAACAAGCACACCCAATATCCTCTTGTACGTTTTGCTTGTCGCCTCATCAATGTTGAGGGAGAAGGGGACACTTCTTATTTCCTCCAGCACTTCATCTTGAATTGTCTTCTTAACACCATAATTGAGCTTGTATGAGGCAGAGGTCCTGTCCATAGATAGTTCTGCAAGAGCTTTTGGGTCTTTTGCAAGCACCTTTGCTAAATCAATAAGCCCTGGTGTGATTGATAGAGGAAGTGAGTTCTCAGCAACAAATCCAAGAACGAGTGCCTGTAAGGTAATGGGGAAAAAAAAATTAAGAGTGTTTTCAGGTGCAACTGTACATCCTAACCCCTCATAAGTCTATGCTTAGTAATTATACAGTACATACACACAAACAAAAACAAATGATACCGTCTGGTCCTGCCTGATGGCACCTTTAAATCAAAATACATTTAATACTCTACACTCTTCTGCAATTACAAGCGAGTTGTGCATTGCCATTTCTACTTATGCCACATTAAACCAAAACCACAAAATTAGTCTGCACTTACTTGATCCTGTGCAACTCGGTTGCATAAAAGAGGAATTCTGGGTTGCACTGCATTGTTGGGTGAAGCTGCAACAATTATATTATCCGATGGTGTTATATCGATGCGCATGTTCTGCTGTTGCATCTTCCAAGCCTTTATATGCTTTGGATGCTCCACATGCTTCTTTAGGGCACTCTTCCCACTTGTTCCGTAATTTATATGTTGATTGCAAGTGTCGCAAATTGCCCTGCCTGCTTCCCTAATTTTGCTGAAACAATTCATTGGCATGGTCTCTCCTTGGACTTTGACAGTCTCCTGCAACCAGCTCCATTTAAACCGATTCTTCACCCCCTCATCGATGTTTTTTACATCTGGGCTGTTCAGAGCAAGTTTGGCCATGACTAAATGAATGCTGGGAATGTAAGAATAAAATTAATTTTACTTAGGTAAGCAAGAATAGGAATAGGAATAAATGTTGATTTCAATAATGTAGCCTATTAGTTGTCTAAATTTAACAATAAAGTGCAGTTTATTACTAGTAAATGTTAACTAATGTAGTTAACTAGAGCTTAATAAATGGAACATTATTTTAAAGTGTTACCTATTTATTATACACCGATTCAGAAGTCTCGTGAGTTCAGTGTTGGACAGGGCTGCATTTCCCAAAAGCATTGTAAGCCTAAGAAGTTCGTAAAAATGATCGTACGACTGATCTTAATATTATGGTCTGTTTCCCGAAGCATTGTAACTTATGTAGCACTTGAAAATCTTCGTAGAACTACGAGTGCTCTGGAGTAATCATAAATCCCCAAGTGCATCGTAAGAAGAGAGATTTATGAGGTCACCTGCAGGACAACTGGCAGATTACACTTTTATCTGCAACGTGAGTATAATATAAGGTTTTGATTGTACTTTATTGTACTTGTTTTATGTTTAAATGAATTTATAAATTAAATAATTAAAAAGGGAAGAAAAATAGAAATACACATCTAAATTAAATGATTGAACAAAAAAAAAGTAATATGGGAAATATGCTTCAAAGACTGGGCAAAATAGGGATGAATTCCAAAAAATCTGTCAATGACTTGCTGCTGACGTGCACGAAAACTAGCCATTTATTGGGCATTTTTTGTCCTCCCAGATGTTTTGTTTTTCCTTAGTTCTATGGTATATCAAAAATAACATCTTTATTTCCCTCTATATTTTCGAAAGGTATCTTTTCTTGTGTTTTTGTTCAGCCATTTTGTCAGTGCCTCCGCCTCTAGGTATGTGCTTTATTATAGACTTCTATGATTACAAATCCACAACAGATGACGATTATTAGGTTGAACGTTCAGAATACGATTCCATAGGTTATATTTCAGCACGAATTTCGCGAACGGACAGCGACTCTTAAGTAGCACGTAGAACGCGTTCATGTCAAGTACATTTTTTGGGGAAAGCGCGTGGAATTGCGGCGAGCGTTTGTAACCTTGCACGTAGAGAGCGCTCTTCAGAGCTAAGATACATCGTTATCGGGAAACTCGACCCAGATCAGTTTTAAGCATTCATTAAAGTGAATCGGTCATTAGTTCGCAAATCGAACGTGTCATTAGTGGACAGATATGCTCATATGCTCCGCACATATAACGTTACTCCCAAATCTATTTTTAGGTCGCACAGATACAATTTTTAGGAGCATATGCGACAAAAATGTTGGCAATTTCGAGCCTTGTAGAAGCTGCAAAGCTTTCTAGCTAGAAGTAAGCAATAACCAACATGCCGTTACTTTGCTAAATTAGCCCAGAATCGTTTAACATTAATGTTATGGAATCATGACAAAAATGATCAATAGATTGGTTAAATTTTACTAGACCTGCATATAAAAATGAAAGACAATATATTGGATTTGCTTACCTGAATCATCCGTGTTCACTGGCTTCGTCAGTCAACTGAAGCTGTTCACGTGAGTAGATGGTTGGGTGCGGTTGGGTGTGTGCGCATTCATAACGGTGAGCGTTATGAATGAACTTCAATCGTGACAAATGATTGGACTACTTGCGGAGTGACATGACGACATGAATCAGAGGCACAAAAAAACGTTGACAGCGGTGAGCGGTCATTATGTTTACCAATACTCGACCCATCGCAACCGCCGCAACCCCGACAAGCCGGATTTCCGGATTTTTCCGGAAGAATCACACCCCTGCATTTTGCCTACATTTTCAACCTCTCATCACCAATCCAGCCATACCAATCCCTTTTAGCTTACCTCAATTTCAGGAGCTCACAGGCCAAATTCCCATCTGATCCACTCTTCACAGACGACTCCAACCACCCAGCACACGTTTCTGGTTCCAGAAACACCTCAAGTCCATAATGATTCAATCTGGCATTCCAGCAGACAACTATTCTAGCCATTCATTTCGCATAGGTGCAGCAACCACAGCTGCTTAAAAAGGCGTCTCCCAACACCAGAATCAAGCACTAGGTCGCTGGTCGTCAGAAGCCTACAAGAGCTACATCCGTTCCAATCGCTTCCACATCAAAGAAGCTTAACAAACCCTCATTAGCTAAAGCCCAAACCTACAGGCTCACCGCATCCTCTCCAATTAACATCACCAATCCAATAAACAACGGAAGCAATTCTACCTCCTCTGCCGCATCAGCATCTCCACAGTGGCCCACCTCATTCGTTCACTGCAGCAGTGCTATCCTCCTCTGCTCCCTCAGGAGCTCAGTTCTCCGTCCAAACTCACCCTAAGGACAGTTGAAAGCAAGTCGAAAAGCAAGTTTGCTCCACTGCCGCAGCAGTGTCATCTATTCCGCTCTCGCAGGAGCTCGGCTCACCGTCCAACTTACTCATTGGTTAGTTGAAAGCAAGTTGAAAAGTCTGATCCACTGTCGCAGCGGCCATCTACTCCACTCCGCAGGAGTTCCTTTTAACAGTTCAAACTTGCTCCAGTGCCGCAGCAGCTTCATCTACTTCGCTCCCGCAGGAGCTCCGTCATGCCATGCAAACTTGCTCCACTGCCGCAGCAGTGTCATCTACTCCGCTCCTGCAGGAGCTCCGTCACGCCATGCAAACTTGCTCCACTGCCGCAGCAGTGTCATCTACTTCGCTCCCGTAGGAGCTCAGTCACGCCATAAAAACTTGCTCCACTGCCGCAGCAGTGTCATCTACTCCGCTCCCGCAGGAGCTCCGTCACGCCATGCAAACTTGCTCCACTGCCGCAGCAGTGTCATCTACTTCGATCCCGCAGGAGCTCCGTCATGCCATAAAAACTTGCTCCACTGCCGCAGCAGTGTCATCTACTCCGCTCCCGCAGGAGCTCCGTCACGCCATGCAAACTTGCTCCACTGCCGCAGCAGTGTCTTCTACTTCGCTCCGCTACAGCAGTTTCATCGCCACCTCCCCATCAGGAGCTCATTCTTCATACAACTAGCTTATTGGATGGCAGCATCGCCTTCCCTGCTCCTGCAGGAGCTCTGTTCCATCCAAGTCTTGATCCACAGCCACCGCTCCGGCAGGAGCTTGCCCATAGGCGACCAGTTTCGTGTTCTGCTAATTTTGGGGGTTATCAATATCATTTTCTGGCTGCTGTCCCGAGTTAGTCGCAATTTTTGGGGGGAGTACTCTGGGTTCGGGCCAAATACCGAGCTCGGAGCCCTCTCCTCGGACAGCACGCCAAATATGCTATTATTTATTTATCTGACGTATTTGCCAGTGTGAACTCGTGAAATGATGTTTCATTAACAAAATTTGGGAGGAGCACTTTCAAATGATCCTTTCAATCACATTATTCCAACCAGCTGTCAGCTGTCAGTAATCAACAAGTCTACCCAATCAGCATAAGTGGAGACCATTATAAATACGCAGTCGACTCACCCATGTTCCTTGACAGTTTTTCAGCATCCCTCCTCCACCCCAAATCTCACACTCGCCTGGTTATCTTCCTTAACCAGAATACGGAGGGAGTACACTGGGATCGGGCCAAATACCGAGCTCGGAGCCCTCTCCTCGGACAGCACGCCAAATATGCATACTATTTATTTATCTGACGTATTTGATGTAAGTGTGAACTCGTGAACTGTAAAATATGATGTTAATGTCCTATAGAGGATGCATCTGAACATTCATCTTCTGCAGTGGATTCAACAACACTGATTCCAGTCAGCAGCTCAAACTCTGAGAAGAAATCAAGCCAAACTACAGCAGCAGCTCCTACACAAGGTTCATGATCACATGATCACTGTCAAACATCATCAGTCTCTCACTTCTCTTATGTGTCATGATGTGTTGAAGTGAACTAACAGATGTGATCCACAGATCCAGCTGACACAGCATCAGAAACTGAAGTCAGTGTGACTGCTGGATCATTATACAGAGGTACGACACGTTCATTTCTACTGACAGCTTTACACCATTAAACTATCAGCTTCATCAATAACTGTTCATAGTTGAATCCCCTTGACTTCAGTCATGTCCAGTTTCTCTTCTTCTTCTTCCACATATGTTTCCTGCAGTGATTGTGATGATTGTTGAGATGGCAGTGTTTGCTGCTCCTACTGTGATTCTTCTTCAGATCATCTGTGCAAGAAGAGCTGGTGAGTTTGAGCTTCTCACAATCTGATCTGGAACAATCATGGTAAAAACACATACGAGAGGTCAGTCAATGCTTTATTTTGCAGGGAAGAAGGACTCGCAGCACCCAGAGAAAATAGAGATGCCTACAATATTACAATAAAATACTGCTGAGTTTGGAGACAAGCTGAAACAAGATTTAAAACAGCAGAAACTCACAGAGGATTGTTCATTGTTTGATTTTCTTCTTCTCAGAAAACAGCAAAAACTCCCTGGAGAAATAGTGACACCATCAAGTTTAGATTCAAATATCTTTTACAAATAAAAGGCCACATTTATGTTCATTTATATGGTTTTATGGATATTTTCCTACAGTGTTGAATGTCATTTTCTTGTGGTTCATATAAAAACTGCTTTAAATATAATATTAAATACAGTAATGGACAGACTGTTTGTTCTGTGTGATGAAGATCTTTTCATTCCTGTTTGTAGCATCTTTTTGTAATTTTTTGAATGATTGCTTCTAATTTTCTTAATAAAACCTCTACAATTGTTTAATATGTCTCTTTTCCTGAGATGTTTGTTACAAGTATGGTGATTCATGAGCTTGTAATGTGAGGATGAACAGCAGCAAAGATAAACTTGCAATGAAATGCTTCATTCATGTCCATAATAATTCACATAACTTTATTCTGGTTAGTTCAGAAATCCACTCTGATAAACTAATGACTTTAACACACTTCACCACCTCTCACAGCCAGGTTACAAGAGCACAGTTATTGAGTAAGACTTGTTAACTGAAAAAATAGAGTTGAATGTCATGCAGCACCTAAAGAAAGAAGAGGAAGTGACATCAGAATGACTGAGAATTCACACCCATCATCAGTGCAAACTTGGTCAGAGATGATCACTGCTCTGTGGTTAAACTGAGTTCTCACACTCATGTTTCTAAACCTCAACAGTGAGATCACCACTCTAAAAACACTACAACTGCTTTAAATAATTCATTATTTTAGTTACTGAAGTGTATAACGAATATTATGTAAGTTTTTTCCTAACAAAATTAAAATGCTTAATGCAAATAAGGTCCGTGTACTTTTGCGTCCATTCATTTTTCCTTTTTTAAACCAGAAATGAAATATGGAAAATGCGGTTTCTTTGTTTTTTATTTTAACATTGATGAATAGAATTAGCAGATACAAGCCAATTTTCTTTATGCAAGATTAATATTTTATAAAAAATAACATAAATTATATACAAGTTGTTATTTAATATGTAAAAATGCTAAATTTAATTTCCAGTGTTTCTCGTCATACAGTCGCTAAAGCGCCCTCTACTGCCTTTTCCTCTGGCGTCAATAGAATGACTCGCTTCAAGAGCCAGCCTAAATGACATTGATTAATTTTCATTCATTAAATTACTATTATTATTATTTGTACATTTATATTTTAACCTAAACATTAAATTTCTTCTAAACAGCCTCTTGTTTAGCGCTCTAACATGATCGAGTCCCGCTTGTGATCTCAATCCCGTCATTTTGCTTTTTACTCTGTTATATGTGAATAAAGGCCAAAACGACATCTAAATTACTGACTTTTTCGTCTGGTTCTGTTAGGGGTTTTATATTGTTTTATATTGGTTTCGAAATTGGGAGCTCGGGTACCTGACACTAACGTGTCGGATGCTTGCCTCGGCTAGGTGGTCGGTTTATCGAAAACTGTCTCTGAATGGAGTCGAGTGAATTAAGTGTCAGCCAGTCGGAGTCAGGACCCCTGGGCCGTTCTTGGGTCTGGCCCGGACCCTCTGTCTCGAGCCTGAAACTGGGGCCGGCCCAAGGACACGGGTGGGGGAGGCTCTTGGTGCTCGTGTTCTGTCTATCTGAACATCCTTGTCATGCCTGATGGGTTGAGGTTATATGGTTCTCTCCATCTGAAGGGGTGGGGAGTCCGCTGGGCCTTCCCTGTCAGTGCTGGCATTGATGGGACGAGATGTCAGAGTGCGGGTCCAACTGTCTGAGTCCACTTCCCTCCTAAGCTGACTACATTGAGCACGTGTGCTACTGCCATTGGTCATGGTTAGTGGACACTAACCTCGATGTGCCTCCTTTCACCTTTTTCCTCTACTGCTGACGGTACGGCGCAGCGCTGCCGCCGTTGGCGTGTTGTAGTATAGCCCTGGCTGAGTCTAAGGCTCAATTTGTTTTAAGTCACTCAAGTGAGTGGCGCACGGACAAGGGTTGCGATTTACGGGGGGATGATAATCCGGGGGCAGACAGATTTTCCGGTCACTGAACTCGATATGGCCAGACGATGACTCAGAGATTCCCAGTGTTACGAAATTTGTCAAGGAGCTAAAAACTCCTTGACAAATGTTTATTTAGTCCATTGACTTTTTTTTCCTTTCTCTTCCAGCCAGAAAGCCAGAGGAAGTAGTCAAACGGTACAAAGAAGTGCTGAAGACTTTCAAAAACGTTAGAACAATGTCTACAGCCTTCAATCGGCATGGGGTGGATAGAGGAACCATTGCTTCAACGGCTTCAATTGCAGAGCTTGCCATTGCAGATCCTGTTTTTTACCAGGAGATTAAAAAAAACATCTAACAAGGAACTGCTCTTTGAATCTGCAAAAGTGTGCAATTCACTGACGTCTATTTTAACAAAGCAAAAATTGAAGAAATGAAAGAAAACGATGAGCTTCTACCCTTGCAGCATAGCTTTAATTAAAGGAGCCGTATGTAGGATTGTGGCCTAAACTGGTACTGCAATCA
>RJVU01061554.1:0-16316 GCA_003731715.1 Anabarilius grahami
TGGCTTGACCGTGTATTTTTGACGCGCGGCCCACTTGACCTTAGTGAAACACTCTGTCTGGACGAGAGACTGACAGCAGTTGTCTGGTTCAAAATCATTTGGTGTTTTTCTCAACAGTGGATTTTGCTTCAAAATCTCTACCCTGTTAAAACAATTCTAGTTTTACAGAAAATGTAAGGTTGTAGCCTATTTCCTATTTTCAGTTTGTAGCCTGTTATTTGGTTTAATATTTTGCCTATAAAAACTACCCTTTACAAAAAAGAAAAAAAGAAAAAAAAAAGAGAGAAGAAAACAAATAAGACCTTAACCCTAACACACTTTGGACTGTCCGAAAATATGCTTTATCTAGTGTTCTTCATCTCGTTGCTCCGCCTCTCGACAGTCACTGAAAACTAAAGTAAACAGATTTCATCTTTCAGAAGCAGACAGACAGGAATTCGACGCTCGTGTATCGAAATATTCTTATCTGAGAGATACTTATCTCTGTGAGGTAAGTCGGAAAAAAGTCTGAATCCGGTTTTATTTCAGACTAATGATTTTATGTCGCCTAAATGGCTGTACATAATTTACGACCTGGGTCATTCTACAGAAACGTCCACTTTTGGTATGACAAAATGTCTTAAAATGTATTTTTTTCCTAACATTTAAACTTAGACCACATTATTATATTACACTTGGACTTTATGAATACACATAAATGACAACTTAATGATTTTTTTTTTTTTGTGTGTGTGTGCATTTATTTAAAGATCGCATGTACCATTTTTTTTGTCGCTGGTGTTACCTTACTTCTCTTAAACGTTTTTATGAAATATTATTTCTCTTTTTTTTTTCTTCAGCAAATGCAGTCATAGTTACAGAATAATAATGGTAATGCAAAAAATAAGAAGATTATTTGTGGTTTTTTTTATTATTTTAATCAGGTTAGTTAAAAGTGTGATTGAATGATGTTAATTCAATTGTGCAATCATGTATTTGCTATAATGAAATAATTGAAAAAAAGTTATAAACAAGTAATGATGCAATCCTTTACATCTTAATTCTTGAGTGTCGCAGAATTCAATTAATATAAAATTATTATCATGTCACATATGACATTTTATTTAATGTGACGGACAAAAAACGGTAACACCAGTGACAAACTGAATCACCAGTGACATATACACAAGACCAAAGATCCTTATTCTTCACCTATAATTAAGTAGATGAGACTACATTTTTACATTTGTTATACAATCAAAGACTATCATTGACACTTAGTGAAAGCAGTCAGTAAAAGGTCACAAACAACATTTTAAAACTGTCTGTAAAATAAGTTGCTTCTCAGCTGCACTCAATTTAGCCATATCTGCCCAAAGGAGGATTAACAATGAGAAAGAAAAGTTAGAATCACGTAATCTTAGTGTTATTTTATGCAAAATAATTTAATGAATAGCTTTAAATAAAGTTTATCTATAAACGGGTAACACCAGTGACATTTTTCATGAAAAATGCATTTTACAAAATGGCTGCTGCAAGGAATCAACCCACATGTTGTCAATCATGATATATTCACTAAATTAAGTAGTTTAATCCATTTATATTCTAATTTTTTTTAATTCCCTAACAATAAAGTAGGTCACACCAGTGACTCCAACTAAAAGCTTCAAATGAAATTATGATTTTCTAATTAAAATTTCTGATCATTGAAAAGAGATTTCCATTGGCTTTTCTTCATGGATATTCAGGAAATAGGCAGAAGGAAGTCAAGTGATGTCATCAGTGTGATTTTTTTCTTTCAAAATAAGAGATTTTTGTTAAAGGTAACACCAGTGACACAACTCCAGGGGACCACTACATTCATTATATATTTTATATTTATTCAGCATTTGGTTTTTTATGTCATTTAAATCATATATTTGATAGTTATTTATACATTATTGTATTTGAAATGGTGGAAAAAAACTGTTTCTGAGCTCAAAATAAAGCACTTTCCCTCTGAACATGACTGTGGGGACGAGCACTTCTGTGGTGTTTGGAATTTTTATAATTAATTAAAAAACAAATATTGCCACATTGATGCTCAAGAAGGTGTAATTGTTCAAATAACATTGTTTCATATTAAAATATAAAAAAATTTTAATCCTAAAGTGTTTTTCAAGTGTAATATTTCTGTAAAGCCTAGGGACAGAAAAGTGGACGTTTCTGTAGAATGACCCAAATAAAGCTGAAGTGCGTCATCGAATATGATGAAGGATTGCAAACGCTAAACTGATTATATATTATTATTGAATGAGAGACACGCGGAAAGAGGCAAATCGTAGGCGGTTTTGATAGAGATGGCGACGGTGTGCTAGCGGTGCTCGCGTACTCAACATCAGCTCTTATATTTACCCATAAAGCTGAATGATTCACATGAATGACGCAGATTACTGTTAATGGATGTGTCTATAAGAATGTCGCTTCATAGCAAGCTCTGCCTCTGGCGTTCAGTAAGAACGAAACACTCTGTCTGGACGAGAGACTGACAGCAGTCGACTGGCTCAAAATATTTTGGTGTTTTTCTCAACAGTGGATTTTGCTTCAAAATCTCCACTCTGTTAAAAAAAAATTCTAGTTTTACAGAAAATGTAAGGTTGTAGCCTATTTCCTATTTTCATTTAATTCCTGTTATTTCGTTTAATATTTTGCCTATAAAAACTACCCTTTACAAAAAAACAAAAAAGAGAGAGAGAGAGAGAAGAAAACAAACACGTGGACCTTAACCCTAACACACTTTGGACTGTCCGAAACTATTCTTTATCTAGTGTTCTTCATCTCGTTGCTCCGCCTCTCGACAGTCACTGAAAACGAAAGTAAACAGATTTCATCTTTCAGAAGCAGACAGACAGGAATTCGACGCTCGTGTATCGAAATATTTTTATCTGAGAGATCCTTTTCCCCTGAGGTAAGCCTGAAAAAAGTCTGAATCCGCTTTTATTTCAGACTAATGATTTTATGTCGTCTAAATGGCTGAAAATTAATTTACGACCTACAGCTGAAGTGCGTCTTCGCATATGATGAAGGTTTGCAAACGCTAAACTGATATTATTATCGAATGAGAGACACGCGGAAAGAGGCAAATCGTAGGCGGTTTTGATAGAGATGGAGACGGTGTGCTAGCGGTGCTCGCGTACTCAACATCAGCTCTTATATTTACCCATAAAGCTGAATGATTCACATGAATGACGCAGATTACTGTTAATGGATGTGTCTATAAGCAGGGGCGGACTGGGACTAAAAAACGGCCCTGGACTTTGACTAGGCTCGGCCCAAAGCAATCGGCGTGCGGAAACTCGACAACAACAATAACGCCTGGCATGAGTGTCACAAGACTTTAATTGAATTTGTGGCTCATGATACTATACCATCCAAATTATAGCAATAGCACTGATGTTGTGTTAAAAGCATATTAGGCCTATTCTAGATTAACTTGAATACTCATATAGCAGGGGTCTCAAACTCAAATTGCTGGCCGTTTCTGTGATTGACACCTCATAGGAGGGCCATATTAACCTTCAAGCGCAAGAAAGCGCAACATTTCAGAAAATGTACTTTCCTTTGCATTATTTCTCATTTACTTCAAATTTCATTAGGCCTACTAAAATATTTTATTTACCATACTAAATGTAAACAGCAGTGTCTCTCTCTCATTGTTACAGAGTGTAATATAATTATATAATACTATTACTAACATTCTACTAATATAGTAATATAATACTACTAATATAATACTATTAGTTGCAATAGTCTGGTGCAACTTCTCACATCCAACAAGATGCATGGAATAAAAAATCAGTAATTTAGAAACAAAACCAGCAACACTTGTGGCGTGGAGGAAATAAACAAAAAAACTGGAGCTATATATCAACTTTATTTTGCCAAAAAATAAAAATCTCTCTTTGTTGCATACATTATTAGTTTTTAACATTTGGTGGAAGTATTTTCCCTTACTTTATGTTAGCTTAAATAACATTAAAATCTTGCACTGAACAACACTGTAGGGGGAGAGTGGGGGCGGTTGCAACACTTTTTACATTTCCTTCAGTTTCTCAGCGACTGTTTGTATTAGAAAGACAAAAAATATATATATTAAACCCATATATGTCACCTACCTGCCTATACTGTTGCAACATGTGTATATATGATAATATGAAAGTAATTTGTACTTAAATGGACCCTGAAAAATGTTGCAAAGTTGCAACAGTACCGAGGGGCAGTTGCAACAGTCATTTAGATGTAATAAAACTCATACTTCTGCATCATTTTTTAAATCTTTTTTTTAGTTTATTTGAGACCAGAGTTCATTGAGTTAACTTTTTAAAGTAAAAAACAAGTACACAACCATGTAAAATCCCAGAAACTGATTTATGTAGGCCCAACTGTAGTAACAAGCAGTAACAATTTCATAACAACACCAAAAGCACACAAACGGATTATTTCATAGCATCGAGTGTTCACAATTCCCCATCTGACTCACAATTGTGGCAAACGTAAATGGAACCACCATCAGTGCAGGCTTCATGAGCCCATGCCTTGCACTTGCAACATTGAAGCCACACCTCTCCCGGTCTGGAGTAGCTCTCCAAACAGACAATGCAAAAATCTTCTTCGTTCTCAGAGTCACTGTCCTTCTCTGTATGCTTTTTCTCCTTGGTTTTGGTTTGTTGGCTTGTTTCCAGTGTGTTTTTTGTCAGTTTTCTCTTAACTTTTGCTTTCTCCCTCTCCAAAGCCTCCTTTTCAGGGGTGTCTGTCAAGATGGCCGATTTGCATTTTTTCCTACCGTTTCCTTTCGTTATCTTCTGTGGTCCTGCTCTGGGGTGAGGTCTAACAGTCTCAGGATACATTGTGACGGTTGAAGCTTGTGTTCCGTGTGAGACTGGTAGCTTGAGGGCACCGTATAGAACAGAAGGTGTGACGTCATCGACAGTCGTTTTCAGTAAAGAGACCCTGCTGCTGCAGTCATCTCATCTCATGTCGTCTCATTCTATAGTATATAAAATACATAACATAGGTGACTTTGTTTCTTCAGTAGAACACAAATGATGATTTTTAACTCCAACTGTTGCTGTCTTTCAGCCATATAATGTGTCAATGGGAACTTTTTCCTATAAAAGTCAATAAAACTTGCTTAGACAAATCCAAATTAAACCCACAAAACGATCGGTTTGTGAGAGAAACCGAACAGAATTTATATCATTTTTACCTCTAAAACCACTATGTCCAACTGTGTTCAGTTCAGTATTCGGTTAGTGAGGTCTGATCACGCTCTGACAAAGGCAGTGATGTCTCGCGCTCATTGAAGTATAAGCGTGTGACATCATTTCCGTTTTCAGGCCCTGTTTTCAGTGCACCTCTTACTTCAAAGGCTGCGTTCCAGTTCGTTTTTTAAATTCCCTTCCCTCGCTAACTTCCCTTAGTCTCGTTGACTCGGATGTACGTCATAGCTTATGTTGCACGAGTGCCCACTTCTGGCGGAACCTTTGTATGGGCTGAACTGGAATGTCCTAAGCCCTTGATCACTTGAAATCCACAATGGAGCCGATTTATTATTTATTTTTTCCCTTACAAAATTGTTTAATACAGTATACTATATGTATATATGTGTGTTTTAAATGTTTAAAAAAATAATTAATATATCATAGAGTTGTTTGTGGTAGGGTAAAATAAACGCGATATGCAGTGACATCATAATCGTGTTGCATTGTGGGTTATGGAGCTGGCTGAAGTGTACATGTGAAGTAGACTCGCTCCCTCAGTTAAAATCGAGGGAGCGAGGGTCTGTCCATGTAAACTTCCCTCGTCCACTTCACGAAGTGGAACGCACTTCAATGGCGGCAGGGATTCCCCCGAGGGGAAGTGTTTAGGGAAGTTCGCGAGTGCATGTCTAAAACTGGAGTGGAACGCAGCCAAAGACTGTACTTTGGTGCTCTAACCCGATTAAATCAATCAGCGAGTTGGTGGGAACGATCTAATGCTGTACAAATCGAGTGATTGACTGTCTGCCTTGATGTTCCCCACTTAGAAAATCTGATGTATGTAACTGCACTTTGATGTGCTTGATGCTTCGTGATTTTTTTTTTTGTTTTTTATGTTGTCTCTTAGCAGTTTTGTCCCGAAATGTGCGTATTGTTTTCAGAGAAACGAAGCCTCACAATTTTCCCAGTCAATTGAGTACTTCACTTTGCTGTGTTCAGAATGAACACAGACCACTACTATATGGAGGTTCAAGTCCATTCACTGAACATAATATATAAGCGTGTAGCCTATACTACATCATCATATGTTCTGTCATATAAACAGTATTTACAATAAAATAACAGCACAACTCAGCTCAACTCAGTATGCATTAATATTATTATTATAATTATTGTTTTTGTCGATCCATTTCATCTATTTCCGAACTTTAATATGTGAATTATATTATCAGAAAACTGAACACATTTCGCGTCGTCAGGCTTTTGTTTGTGCTTAATGGATAAAACGCACTCAAGTTTATGGGTGCTGTAAACTTTACCTGCCACAAGATGGCGCTGTTTTCGACACTCTTTGATGCTTTGAAACCAGAAACCTTTCCCGAAACATTTAGAGAAAAGCTTCACTTCGGTAAAGTTGGTTTTATATTCGCACATTCGGACTTCTGATAAATTAAGACTTTCCAATAAATGTGCAATAAATTAATGTTTGCGAATTTTATGCAGCGACATGATATTGACAACCAACGAACAACATTTTTCACAGTCGATCAAAATAGGCAAGTATTGTTTTAATGGCATATTTACTTGTGAATGTCCACTGAATGTCCAATGTAGTGTGATTAACAAGGCCATTGAATACGAATGTCTGAATGTGCGAATATAAAACCAACTTTACCCAAGTAAAAGCTTCAAAAATTTAATAGGCTTCATTTCTTCATCCCTACTCAACAGTTTTAGGCCATTTTGCAAATGTTTCAGTCGAATTTAGCGGTTTTAGAGAGCGTTTACTCATTTTGAGCCTGTTTTTAAACATTAACTATCTGAAACTTCATTTTTTATGTGTGGAAAAAACCGCAGAAACTACACTAGCCAGTCAGATTTCTTTTCACCCATATCCCCCACGCCCACCCATGGACGCACATACACACGTTTGACTTTACAACACACACCTTTATGTATTCTCATTCTCTCTTTTTCTCTTAGTATGTCATGAGTGTACGCAGATAGATTTTAATAATCAATTTTAAAATTATGTAAAAAATAAAAACGGCATTAATTAACGCCCTCTCATGGTACGCACAGTGCGTACAGCCGTACAGCTGCAGGTGCCACTGGACAAAGCAATGGCATACTTTCTGCCTTTATGTTCCACTTCTGTATTAAACTGGCCAAGGCACTGCTGGGCTTTGGGCCCTTGCTTTTTAAATATCAGTGGTCATTACGGTAACAGTCTCTCATATCTATTAAAAACTAACCTTTCTTAAGCAACACAGTTCATTTAGCTTCTGACTGCTCCTTATTACTCACTGCACCCAGGTAAAAGCTCTCCTCGCTCTCCTCTTTCGCCATCACTTCTCTCACAGTTTTTGATTTGCACATTCTTACCCCCAGTGCCCTTTACTTTTGAATTTTCCGCACTCGTGTCCACTTCTCGGCCTGCTGTGAAATACTCATCAAAATTTCTGAGCACTATGTCATAGTCTCTGTCACTTTTCTCCCTCCGCAAAAATAAATGATTTGAAAATATCCTCAGCTTCCATGCCTATATTAGCTTGCTAATCTGTACCTCTTTATCTTCTTTAGCAGTCCTGTAACGTGCAAACCTCTGTTGTCACATTGGCCACTCTGTAAGGTGATTAAATTTGAATTTCCAGCGGGTTGAACTCCAGCATCTTTACTCTTGACACCATGTCTAGTAGGTATTCACACTAGTAGTGATGCACACACACACAACTAGAAAACTGTTTACATCTGTTTCAAAAAATAATTTTATATATCTTTTTTATATCTCTGTCTCTTTTTCAGCTTGCCATGCTCCCCATACAGATCCCCAAGTGGATCGGATGGAACAAAAACACACCTTTCAGGTAATACACAATATCCTGACAATATCCTTTTTACCCAAAATCTACCCTGTTGAGACTGTGATACACAAATGTGGACATGTTTGTATTCAAGCCTTTCATACAGTGGGCTTAAACAGCTTGTACATCAGATTTTGTTGACAAACAAATGGCAGTCGTGACCTAAATATGATTTTCATTTAAAATAATCACTCATAAAATTCAGCATTAACCCTTTGAGCAGCACGGTCCAACATATGGGATTTCGAACGTTCAGTGACGTCACATAACTGCCAGATTCAAACTGTGCTTTCGCGCTCTGGCTGCGAGACGGACACGCTCAGCGCTTGTCATATGTCACAACTATGCAGTGTTTTCAGCCACATAATATTTTTTTTAAGGTTTCAGACAGTGTTCGAACTATAACGTGGACTTTGGGGGAGCCCACTTTTTTTTATATAACGGAGGGTTGTGCGCTTTCATGTGTCTCAAAAGAGGGCTTACTATGAGTTACAAAGATACATAACAGCTACGACTGTTTACACTACTTGCTTTATGCAAGCACTATATAGGATTTACTCTATTATACATTATCGACACAAATTGATAGGTGAAACAACAAACGGCCACCCACAAATAGTCTATAAAAGCATCAGGCTGTCTTTGAGTTCACATGAACAACGGTTAAAGTTACTCGTCAGGCTACAGAATATACCATAATTCCTCTGTTAAATTAGGTCTAATACATCGAGAGTCACGCAGACCTATAACAACCCAGCCACAACACATAATTGCGAATAACATGCCTCACCTTAACACAGGCCTGGGGTCAGCTAAGCTTCCTTTGCTGTTTGAGTTAACATGTACTAAACATGAGTGGAATTTGCACCGCAGCGCCCCCACACCTTGATGCTCATGACAAGAATTGCATGTATAGTTGTCTTTAATGAAGTGAATTAGGTTTAAATCGCCGTCATGCATGAATGAATAATATTTTTGCAATTTTACACATAATAATCCATGATGATCACATTACACAAAACTAAAATTGCATGTCAAAATAACACTTGTCAATATTTTTGAGACCCCCCAGAATTTCACAAATCACCTTTTCAGGGGAGCCCATGTCTTATTAAGGGGAGCCGAGCTCCCCCTAGCTCCTCCGTAGTTCGCACCCTGGTTTCAGACATCTAAATATGCATAAGCACCAGTAAAACAATACACACACCAGTGGAAGCAGCAATAACAATCCATGCAAATATAATTTGCTGACATTTATTTATATCAGACACACATAATGGGCCCAAGTAACTATAAAGTTTACTCTATTATTCTTTCAGTTCACCAGCCACTTACTTGCATATATTTTTTGGGAGAATGTTGAATTCACGTACTGTAAATCCTACTCAGATAGTTTTTTTTTTTTAGAAGTGTTTAAGAATACATTCTCTGTCACGCTACTTTTAGGGATTTCATTTTGACTCATTGCCAAGCCCGAACAAAAAACCATGTTTGTGGGTGACAAATTTGTGGGTTTGTAGTGTAAGGGGGGTGTGAGTGTCACGTGACAGGTGGAAGAGTTCTTCTAGTCACATGCCTAATATGGGAAGAGAACAGATGCTGCATTCACGCCATCATGTATTTACCGAAATCTTGAAATAACAACACGTAACTTTATATTCGGAGCTGTTCAAGTCCTTTTGGTCCTTGGACTGGGAATTTGCGTTTTCATTACACCACTATCAGCGCCTAAATTAATCTACAGCGGTCAGGTGGTACAGCGGCCACGTGGTACATGTGGGAGCTTTCAGAAAACTCCCAGCTTACAAGCTGTAATTACAAGCAAACTGAAGAACAATGTTTCAAAGAACTCTTTGCTAACTGGCTAACGTTAAATAATGAAAAAAAATATATAAATCCGTTGAACTGTAGGCAAATGATAAAAAATATATGTATCTGTTGAACTGTAGGCAAATGATAAAAAATATATATATATCTGTTGAACTGTAGGCAAATGATAAAAAATATATATATCTGTTGAACTGTAGGCAAATGATAAAAAATATATATATATCTGTTGAACTGTAGGCAAATGATAAAAAATATATATATATCTGTTGAACTGTAGGCAAATGATAAAAAATATATATATATCTGTTGAACTGTAGGCAAATGATAAAAAATATATATATATCTGTTGAACTGTAGGCAAATGATAAAAAATATATATATATCTGTTGAACTGTAGGCAAATGATAAAAAATATATATATATCTGTTGAACTGTAGGCAAATGATAAAAAATATATATATATCTGTTGAACTGTAGGCAAATGATAAAAAATATATATATATCTGTTGAACTGTAGGCAAATGATAAAAAATATATATATATCTGTTGAACTGTAGGCAAATGATAAAAAATATATATATATCTGTTGAACTGTAGGCAAATGATAAAAAATATATATATATCTGTTGAACTGTAGGCAAATGATAAAAAATATATATATATCTGTTGAACTGTAGGCAAATGATAAAAAATATATATATATCTGTTGAACTGTAGGCAAATGATAAAAAATATATATATATCTGTTGAACTGTAGGCAAATGATAAAAAATATATATATATCTGTTGAACTGTAGGCAAATGATAAAAAATATATATATATCTGTTGAACTGTAGGCAAATGATAAAAAATATATATATATCTGTTGAACTGTAGGCAAATGATAAAAAATATATATATATCTGTTGAACTGTAGGCAAATGATAAAAAATATATATATATCTGTTGAACTGTAGGCAAATGATAAAAAATATATATATATCTGTTGAACTGTAGGCAAATGATAAAAAATATATATATATCTGTTGAACTGTAGGCAAATGATAAAAAATATATATATATCTGTTGAACTGTAGGCAAATGATAAAAAATATATATATATCTGTTGAACTGTAGGCAAATGATAAAAAATATATATATATCTGTTGAACTGTAGGCAAATGATAAAAAATATATATATATCTGTTGAACTGTAGGCAAATGATAAAAAATATATATATATCTGTTGAACTGTAGGCAAATGATAAAAAATATATATATATCTGTTGAACTGTAGGCAAATGATAAAAAATATATATATATCTGTTGAACTGTAGGCAAATGATAAAAAATATATATATATCTGTTGAACTGTAGGCAAATGATAAAAAATATATATATATCTGTTGAACTGTAGGCAAATGATAAAAAATATATATATATCTGTTGAACTGTAGGCAAATGATAAAAAATATATATATATCTGTTGAACTGTAGGCAAATGATAAAAAATATATATATATCTGTTGAACTGTAGGCAAATGATAAAAAATATATATATATCTGTTGAACTGTAGGCAAATGATAAAAAATATATATATATCTGTTGAACTGTAGGCAAATGATAAAAAATATATATATATCTGTTGAACTGTAGGCAAATGATAAAAAATATATATATATCTGTTGAACTGTAGGCAAATGATAAAAAAATATATATATCTGTTGAACTGTAGGCAAATGATAAAAAAAATATATATATCTGTTGAACTGTAGGCAAATGATAAAAAAAATAATAAATCCGTTGAACTGTAGGCAAATGATAAAAAATATATATATATCTGTTGAACTGTAGGCAAATGATAAAAAAATAATAAATCCGTTGAACTGTAGGCATGTAAGGTGGTCATCATTCACTGTTTATTCGCGTGCGTTGTGAAGAAAAATAATAGCATCCACTGTTGAAGGCTTCAGAGATGTCCTCCTCTCCTCAAGCATCCTCCCTGCTGTGCTGAAAACACGTTCGCTGCTACTGCTGCTTGCAGGTATGCTCAACACCTGACGGGCGAGTCTTGACAACAATGAATGGTCTTCTCATGTTGACTCCACCAACCCAGCAAATCTCGATCGTCATATTCCTTGCTGGAGGTAAGGTTGAGGTATATGTGGACCTCATCCACAGCTGTGTCATCACCCTGGGCGACTTTATTCTCCCACTCCAATTCAAAGTCTGACAAGGCTCTCTTCTTTGCTGCCGGTGGCGGAGTATCTGACATAACCTTGCCAGCTGGCTTCTCAATTGCATTTCCACCTGTTGCTCGATAGCTTTTGATCCAACTCTTTGCATCTTGCAGTATGGCATCTCTCTCAGTTTCACAAAACAGTTTCTCCCATCTGCAGAACGGTCTTGGATAACTGGCTTGCCAGACCGCTTTGTTTCACAAACCGGACTACTTTCTTGACAGCCAGCAACGTTCCAGCAACCTCTGGGACTGTTACTGACAGCTCGGTGATGTCCAAAGCATGTCAGGACCGTGTTGTAGATGTGGTCCTGACAGTCTAAGCGCCGGCATGATCGTAATGCAGCAACGATATTCGAACCTTGATCTGTTACCCACACCACCTTGCTCATTACAGAGGGCTCAAACTTGAGAACTGACACAAGCTGCTTCTGCAATTCCTTGCGAATATTTTCAGCTGTTTTGGCCTCATCGTGAGGGAACATGGCAGTGATGAGTACATTACTCTTTAACTTGAAGTCTGATGCCCTAGAATTGAGCCATGGAGCATAGCCTCAAACTCATTCAGAATCAAATGTAAACATCTAAATAAGGAATATACTTACTAATGTTATATCTGATAGCTGCATGATGAACACTTTGTAAAGATACATTTTGAGGGTTATATTAGCTGTGTGAACTTTGTTTATGCAATGTATTATAGAGTCGCGAGCTTGGGGGCGGGGAGCGCGAGGATTTAAAGGGGACACGCACTGAATCGGCACATATTTTATTATGCCCTGAAAAAGGCATTTAAAAAATTTAATAATAAAAAATCTGTGGGGTATTTTGAGCTGAAACTTTACAGACACATTCAGGGGACACCTTAGACTTATATTACATCTTGTGAAAAAGGGTTCTAGGGCACCTTTAAATGAGTTTTGAATAAAAACATGTTATTAAATGTTGTCTTTTGTTGGATAAGATGCTAATAAATGCTTCTAATGTCTGGAAAGATGTGTGTTGCTTTTTCAAATGCGCATTTTAAGCGACTCAAACTCGCAGTGCTTTCAGATGGATTAGCATTTGGAGCCATACTTCATTGACTATGTTTACATGGACAGCAGTAACCTTATTATTGACCTTATTCTGAATAAGACAATATTATGATTAAGGTGTTTACATGAGTTGCTTTTAGAATATTCCTTTCTTGTTCCCGTTTTACATGTTATAGAACATAGATCAATTAATGGCAAACGTCATTACGTCCCCACGGCGATGTTCTCTACAGAATTTCACGTATCACCACACAGTTCGTGCCATATACAGTTTTGGGTGTTTCATTTTTAATCTTACGAAAGCTTCAAGTGCAGTTAATTATTTGACATGCAATGCATGAAAATAGATACGGAGCCCCGCACATGACATGCAAGAAAAAATAAATAAATTGTGCACATGATTTAATTAGTTCCCTCGATTTATAAATGAAGCACATGATTTATAAATTGAGGGAACAAATTAGTAAACCGTGTGCACAATTTAGTAAATGGAGGGAACAAATTTAGCCTAGGCTATTTTTTTTCCCTCTCTGTAAATAGACAATGGTGGATACAAATTCTCCAGCAACAGGCCTTCCTGTACTTTAATTCGGCAACTTTCATTTATGCCACCGCGACAAACTCAGAGGTACTGGATGAGAGATGATGTGAGAGGAATTTGATTTGTGACTTCTTGCTTGAAGCTTGCTCTCTTGTTTGCGGTCAAAACGGTTGGCCACTGTATGTGTCCTGTAGCAAAATGCGGCGAAAACTCCCACATGACGTTAATAGTGTGATTAAGGTGTGTACATGTCTATAATGCACTCCCAATAATGGGACTAAAATCCACAAATTCGATTTGTGTATGACTTTAGTCGGATTAAGGTAATAAAACATTGCTGTTTACATGGTCCTTTCTTAATCAGAGTATTGTCTTAATCGTATTAATATCGGATTACTGCTGTCCATGTAAATGTAATCAATGTGTAGCCGCCACGCTGGACTACTGCGTCTTATAAGGCAGCGGCAGAAACGTAGGAGACTGGCATGAGCAGCTTTATTCCATGCTGCCATCTCCGCCGGTTTCATGTCTCCATTATATTGTCATTTTCTGCTCGTCCAGCTCTTTGCAACAACACAATCATGTTTCTGCAGCAACTTTCAGCATGTTCCCTTTCGTGGGAACTCGCACTGCGTCGGTAACGACACTTTGGGGAATCCCCTCAGAGTAGCGCATCTGAAACATGAATGAAACTATTCCAATCCTGATTGGTGTTGCGTCATGACGTAACGTGACAGCATACACGGAAGCTACAAAGGGACGCCGGCACACAACAGAGTAAGCTTTTTGCTCTTCAGCAAGCTCTGTCAAACTGTCAGTCCTATTTGATGTTGTTTGTCCCGTAGGAACTTGAAATGTTAAATAAGCACATTGAAAGTGTGTGTATTTCTGCACGCGCTCCCCGCGGCTCGGTCCCGCGTCCGCCGAGGCAGTGCGGTGTCTGTTGCCGTGGCGATCGCAGAGGAGTTTGAGACCGTTTCGGTGCTTTCTCAGCTCTCATCGGCCAGCTCCAAATATGCTCCCGTTCCCAACGCGGAAGCCCGCTCTGCGGCTTCTTCTGCCCGGTGCGGGAGTCCGATGTTGAGTTGTCTGCATCTGAGGATGTGGATATGCTCAGTGTTGATGCAGGGGAAACCTCACCTATGAAATTACGGGAGGTGACACACGCGATCTGTGTATATTACTGTTTGGTTGCGGGGCATGTACAGTCAGCTCTTGAGGGGGCTGGCTGTGTTCTTTCAGAAAAACATGCGCTTTCTGTGTTTCAGCCTTGTGCCTGTTGACGTTTCTTCTCGAGGGAAAAATGTCATATAATATGAGCGGCTCGAATCTCGTGTTGCCGAGGCAACGTGTAGATTACGAGTGCGTACTAAGTAAATAAATACTAATATAGTATATTCAGCCTATCATTCAGACCGTGCTTCACTTGTCTGGTGTTTATGGCTGCATTTAATTTTGTTGAATTAAAATGTGAATTATCATCTTACTTGAGTTTAGATGTCTAATTAATATACTATATTCAGCCATTCATTCCTATTCAGCCTATCATTCAGACCGTGCTTCACTTGTCTGGTGTTTTATGGCTGTATTTAATTTTTATAATTTAAAAGGTGGCTGGGAAGAGTAGGCATGGGCAGTTCTCGAGGGGGCTGCCTGTGTACATTGTGTGTAGCTGCCGTTCAGGAGAGTATAGCCTCTAGAGCTCCCCCTCAGAAAGCTTGGGAGCATAAGCAGCGTTCTCGCCCGAAGCCTTCAGACCAGAAGACGGATCTGAGGACCGTACTTCAGGCTAGGAAAGCTTCGGGAAAGAGGTCCTAACTCTGTTTGGGCCTCTGAGGGCCGTCCCCCTGGGAGAGAGCGATTGAGATCTGCTCCCTCACGGTGCCCTCAGGAAATCGATGTTTGTATCCCGCCGTCAAGTGCGCTTCAGGACACATCGGTTTCCAGCGAACGAATGCTGCAGTGGCCGTCCCAAAGGCTTGAGGGCAAGCAGTGCTCGCGTCCGCACAAATGGAAATCGTTTTCGATTTCTCCCTGCCGGTATTCCCCATCAGGGGGTCGAGAAAGAAAGTTTCCCTTTGGGGAGCCCTCAGGAAATCGATGTTTGCTTCCCGCCGTTGAACACACTTCGGGACGCATTGGTTTCCGGCGAATGCACGCTGCAGTGTCTGCCCCAAAGGCTTGTGGCCAAGCAGTGCTCGCGTCTGCACAAATGGAAATCGTTTTTGATTTCTCCCTGCCGGTATTCCGCTTCAGGGGGTCGAGAACGAAAGTTTTCCTTCTGGGAGTCCTCAGGAAATTGATGTTTGCTTCCCGCCGTTGAACACACTTCGGGACACATTGGTTTCCAGCGAACGCACGCTGCAGTGTCCGCCCTAAAGGCTTGCAGCCAAGCAGTGCTCGTGTTCACACAAGAACACCTGAGATCAGCCTCGAGAGGCCAGTTCCCTTAGTAGATGTTTTCAGGGCAGGGCAATGCCTCCCGAATACATCTTAGAGCGATCTTGTGCAATCTCATTAGAGCCCTCTCCATTAGGTAAAACAGCAGTTTCATCTTGCTGTACATTACTTTCTGCACTGTTATCATCCACAGCAGCATTCACCTGTT
>RJVU01061554.1:17808-33559 GCA_003731715.1 Anabarilius grahami
GAATTTGCTAGTTAACTAATGTGGTTCTTTTGCAGCATTACCCATTTTGTGTGAATGACAGTCTATACTGTCCATCTTTTCTTTCATTAACAAGTGTAATAATGACATTAATGCAAAGGTGAATTTTAGGCCCATTATTATCCATAACAGCATAAAGACAAGGCACAAGTATCTTTTAACTATAAGGGTTATTATAGATATGCATTCCCCACTGTCTAAGAAATTGTGACTGTCACAAAATCTTGCACTGACACATTTAAAGGGATAGTTCACCCAAAAATGAAAATGTGATGTTTATCTGCTTACCCCCAGGGCATCCAAGATGTAGGTGACTTTGTTTCTTCAGGAGAACACAAATTATGATTTTTAACTCCAACCGTTGATGTCTGTCAGTCTTATAATGAAAGTCAATGGTCACACAATTTATAAGAGTCAATAAACATGCACAGACGAATCCAAA
Source organism: Anabarilius grahami (assembly GCA_003731715.1). NCBI lineage: Eukaryota > Metazoa > Chordata > Actinopteri > Cypriniformes > Xenocyprididae > Anabarilius > Anabarilius grahami. The sequence goes on from RJVU01061554.1 coordinate 18,269, forward strand.
TTAAACCCTGCGGCTCATGACGACACATTGATGTCCTAAGACACGAAACGATCAGTTTGTGCGAGAAACAGAACAGTATTTATATCAGTATTTTTACAGTATTTTACCCTATTCACCTGGGGTGTCTCGCCTTAATTACAGACATGTTTTTATATATTTTACTATCACATAACTCACAGAGAGATCGCACTGATGTCAGAGACTTTAGGAATATTCACACATTATTTGTACACATAAAAACATGATATTAGAGTTTTAAAATCAAACATTTTAAAACAGATGAATACATCACGGTTGTTTAAACCAATAAGCTTTAAGCTGTGTCGTCAGCAAGTCATTTCCCATCGTGCTTTTGGTCAGCGCAGTCGGTGGAGAGCAACTGCGCTCGACTGCAGAATCCGATGAGGCCGCCTCGCCCTCGCGTAAAAAATACAACCGTTTATGCTTTATAAACAAAATATCGCCTTGAACGTACTTTCCGCTTCCGCATTCTTCATAACGCTTACGCTGAATGTCCTACGCCTTCCCTATTCTACTTACGGAAAAAAACGAAACTGGCGCCGCATTCGTTCCGTAAATAGAATAGGGAAGGCGTAGAACATTCAGCGTAAGCGTTATGAAGAATGCGGAAGCGGAAAGTACGTTCAAGGCGATATTTAGTTTATAAAGCATAAACGGTTGTATTTTTTTCGAAAATGACCGATCGTTTCACTAGATAAGACCCTTATTTCTCATCTGGGATCATGTTGAACAATTTGAAGCTGCAGTGAAACTAATTATGACCTTTAACTGTTTGGTGCCCACTAAAGTCCACTATAAGGAGAAAAATCCTGGAATGTTTTCCTCAAAAACCTTCATTTCTTTTCGACTGACGAAAGAAAGACATGAACATCTTGGATGACATGGGGGTGAGTAAATTATCAGGAAAAGTTCATTTAAAAGTGGACTAATCCTTTAAGATTGGTTGAAACATGTTTGTTTTTATGCCAAGAGTTCAAAAGATAACATCCATTCAATGTTTTGAGAAAAAAAGGTCTGAAAATGTTTTTAATAGAAAAAAAAAATACATTTATGATTGTGGCGATGATCTATAACCCACATACATGTTGTTTTTATGTTTATTAGAGGCTGAATTCATATCAAATTCTGCCAAACTTCCCATACTACTCTTATATAGGATGTCTACTTCATAAATAGTATGAAAATAATGGAAATATATGGTTTAGATCACTCAAACCATATATGGAAATGGAGGCGCCTTTATATGGTCAGTAATGGAGCTTGGTTGTCATCTAGTGAAAAAAAAAGTGTGGTACTGCACCCAAACAAAATCTTACTGAAAGCTAATTTTTTCAGATATCAACCTGAAATTTGGAAAACAACTTGTTCAGATTTTTGGCTTTGATTTTCTTGCAGTTTTAGAGTAAAACTTGTTTTGTAAAATATATATTTTATATAAAATATTATATTTTTACATTTTACATTTTCATAAACTTAAACTTCTATAACTTTATTTCTTTTTCACTTACATAAGTTATTTCACTTCTACAATAATCTGCCAAATTTCATCTTTAAAACAAGACCAGCCTTATGTCTATATTTCAAAGCATTCCTGAATTACAACCATTTAAGTTTGGATAGCGCATTTACATGTCTAAAAAAAAAGTGGGGGTGACAGTTAACAGGTTAATCACTGACTGAAGCTGTTAGTCAGTGCAGCACAAGATCACTGATTTTGGCATACTTGTGAAAGCTCTCATTTTGTTCAATGAATCTAAGTGCACAATAAACCCATAGTTTACAGTATGTTGACTTTTTTTTTTATTAAATTTTGCTGAGGAGGAACTGAGGGATGCGTCTTTTTTAATGTTGTCTTACGTTTGAATAACTAAATTAATGCTATATTCTGATTATAAACTAAGTACTTTTGATTTTGTTAAAGGTAACTCAGGACATTGAAGACAAGTGACGTTTCACGGGAAGTCTTCCAGCTGGCTTATATTATTGCATAAGTTAAAGAACGTCCCGTGCATATGGTCCATTGGTACTAAGGGGCCCAAATGGGCCAAGAAAATATCTACACACCATCACACCACCAGCACCTGTTCACATCAGACCACAGTGCTTTCTGTGTGAAAGAACTCACCAGAGATATTTTTGGGAACAGAAATTAGTATTATTACTATTATTATAAATAACACTCATTAGCATATTGACTACACGTCGTTTAATTAATAGACCTAAATGATGCATAAACTCAGAACGATAAAAAGAGAAAAACAGACACCATACTGATAGAGCAAGCAATGATCTCGGACAGCTTGTCTAAGGTTATTTCTACGAGTAAAGGAACCTGTTGTAAAGCACCGCTCACTCGACGCGTCTGTTCCAGCACTTCTAAAGACACGCGAGCGCGCTCACGATAAGGTGCACGAGCTCCAGGCGCGTTCTCTGCGAGTCGTCCTTACCAAAAATATCTATGTTTCTAATAACGTACTGGTTATATCACTGATGGACGCGCATAATGTTCAGAAACATTGACATTTCTCTGTTCTTGCTCAGCTTCATCAGTTTATGCCTCGCTCTTCTTCGCTCTGCTGCCGCCATGTTTCCAACAACTGGCCCCGCCTTGACGCAGTGATTGACAGGGCGGGGCGGAGACGTGATCCGCTCGAAATGCATTTTCAAATCCACATTGCATTTTGCTACATTCATTGCGGGACATTTAATGAAAATGCAGTCGCAAATGTCTTAACTGTGAGTGCAAATGCAATTAAGAAGAAATAACACTTAGATGATCATTTTGCTACATTTCGAACATACTACGATTTGGGACATACTAATTCTTTTTTCGAATACTATTTAGGACGGATAGTATGCGAATTGGGACGCAGCATTGGTCTTAAGATTCTGTACATGAGTGAATGGTTTCAGTGAGTGAGCCTCAAGTCACACTTTTAGTATTATTAAAAACATGCTATGCTAGCGTAACATTTTGATAACATATATTTCAGACGATCAAAGAAAGATACCATATAATCACAGAGGTAAAAATATTAACAAAAGTACTTAAAGTAGACTGTAGGTAATGTTATTTAACCAATCTGACGCAGTTGTTGAACTTTATTGCAATAAAACTGACGAGAAACACGGAGAAATGTCGACACTGTCCTCTCCAGCATCTTGAATGTTTTCCCGGTTGCCATGGCAACTCTAACGGGCACCAGCACTAACGTAAACATAACAATAAAAAAGGTTTAGCGTCTTTCCAAAGTTCATTTTATACATTTTTATAAAAGCCATTTATTTGTTGTCACCTCGGAAAAATAAATTCTTCTCTCAGAAAAATTAACTTCACTCGCTTGTCAACATACTGTGGGCGCGCGCGCACTCCATTTGTGGAGACACGCGCTGTATGTCACGTCATTATATATAAAAAGCAGTCTTCCATATTCTGACTTGGTGAAAAGAAACAATTTTTTTCTTCAAGGCAATTTCAGTCTTGTGTCTGATGTTTAATTTACACTTTTTAAATAGCAAAATCTGGTAATAATAACATATAAAGAGCGTGTATATGATGGTGAAATTACGAGCACATGACGTTGCTCTGTAACCAATATATTACGAATAGAGGACGTATCTGGAACGTCATTGGTAATCTTATAACGTTAGGAGATCGTACTGACGACGTTGTGAGATGGTAATCTGAAGGTAATGAAATAACTGGCGTGCGACATCGTAGTTACGTTGTCAGTTAGTAAGTCATGAAATTACCAAAAAGTACGAATACATTACGTAACTGTTACGTCGTGTGTTAGCTGGGATGTTGTTTTCATCTTACAAATCATGTTTACTGTTTTTTTTTTTTTGTTTGTTTGTTTGTTTTACATTATTGTTATTTGAGTCATTTGTTTATAAAGGTTTTGTGTAGGTTTATTTTGGACTTTCATTTTCATACAAACTTTTACAGTATTCAGCAGAAGTTTACAGCAAACGCCATATGATCAGCCATGACTGACGTAAATGCAGCAAACTACGGGAACCACAGCGTGTCCGACTTCACGTCTCCGTTTTCAGCTCCTCCCCGCCTGCACACGGCTAATCTCGCCGATCGGTTACATCCAGCCGCAGCCGATGTCGAACACACCTAATATATTCGGTTCTTGAAATATTCTGTTCCACTGGGTGGCGCTTACGTGAATATTCATTAGATCCTCAGTTTGTGGGCGTGTCCTTGAGAGAACGCGTAAGCGAATGGAACTGGAAATATTAGTAGACGCTTCTCAAATCGCAGCGGTTTAATGGATTATTTCGAAAAGGTAATAAAATATTCAATGTTAGTCAACAGTTCACATGTTCAAAGCAATGCATAGTGTAACGCTTTATACAGAGAGAGAGACCGGATAGCTGGACCGAATGGTTGCAGCCAAGTGCAAGCAAAACTCATGTAGGCGTTTCACATAGGGTTTATTATCAGCGCCGTTCCCACGAACACATGGGGCAGTTTGCAACACTTCACTGACAACTGCGTTACTGAACAAAACAAAAGAAATAAACGGCAAAAAGCAACAGATAAATCATGCACACATGCGATGCTCACAGTTTGCGCTCCATCTATATACAGGTCCTTCTCAAAAAATTAGCATATTGTGATAAAGTTCATTATTTTCCATAATGTAATGATAAAAATTGAACTTTCATATATTTTAGATTCATTGCACACCAACTGAAATATTTCAGGTCTTTTATTGTTTTAATACTGATGATTTTGGCATACAGCTCATGAAAACCCAAAATTCCTATCTCAAAAAATTAGCATATTTCATCCGACCAATAAAAGAAAAGTGTTTTTAATACAAAAAAAGTCAACCTTCAAATAATTATGTTCAGTTATGCACTCAATACTTGGTCGGGAATCCTTTTGCAGAAATGACTGCTTCAATGCGGCGTGGCATGGAGGCAATCAGCCTGTGGCACTGCTGAGGTGTTATGGAGGCCCAGGATGCTTCGATAGCGGCCTTAAGCTCATCCAGAGTGTTGGGTCTTGCGTCTCTCAACTTTCTCTTCACAATATCCCACAGATTCTCTATGGGGTTCAGGTCAGGAGAGTTGGCAGGCCAATTGAGCACAGTAATACCATGGTCAGTAAACCATTTACCAGTGGTTTTGGCACTGTGAGCAGGTGCCAGGTCGTGCTGAAAAACGAAATCTTCATCTCCATAAAGCTTTTCAGCAGATGGAAGCATGAAGTGCTCCAAAATCTCCTGATAGCTAGCTGCATTGACCCTGCCCTTGATAAAACACAGTGGACCAACACCAGCAGCTGACATGGCACCCCAGACCATCACTGACTGTGGGAACTTGACACTGGACTTCAGGCATTTTGGCATTTCCTTCTCCCCAGTCTTCCTCCAGACTCTGGCACCTTGATTTCCGAATGACTTTGGACCACTGAGCAACAGTCCAGTGCTGCTTCTCTGTAGCCCAGGTCAGGCGCTTCTGCCGCTGTTTCTGGTTCAAAAGTGGCTTGACCTGGGGAATGCGGCACCTGTAGCCCATTTCCTGCACACGCCTGTGCACGGTGGCTCTGGATGTTTCTACTCCAGACTCAGTCCACTGCTTCCGCAGGTCCCCCAAGGTCTGGAATCGGTCCTTCTCCACAATCTTCCTCAGGGTCCGGTCACCTCTTCTCGTTGTGCAGCGTTTTTTGCCACACTTTTTCCTTCCCACAGACTTCCCACTGAGGTGCCTTGATACAGCACTCTGGGAACAGCCTATTCGTTCAGAAATTTCTTTCTGTGTCTTACCCTCTCGCTTGAGGGTGTCAATGATGGCCTTCTGGACAGCAGTCAGGTCGGCAGTCTTACCCATGATTGCGGTTTTGAGTAATGAACCAGGCTGGGAGTTTTTAAAAGCCTCAGGAATCTTTTGCAGGTGTTTAGAGTTAATTAGTTGATTCAGATGATTAGGTTAATAGCTCGTTTAGAGAACCTTTTCATGATATGCTAATTTTTTGAGATAGGAATTTTGGGTTTTCATGAGCTGTATGCCAAAATCATCAGTATTAAAACAATAAAAGACCTGAAATATTTCAGTTGTTGTGCAATGAATCTAAAATATATGAAAGTTTAATTTTTATCATTACATTATGGAAAATAATTAACTTTATCACAATATGCTAATTTTTTGAGAAGGACCTGTACTGCCCACTCATCAGCGAGTGAGAGAGAGTGCGTTCCGCCTTAAAGGAGCAGTACCTAATTCCACTTGTTACAATAGTTTGTGTAATATGATAAATCGTCTGAGCTATTTTGCCTGATTGAGTACAGGCAGTCAGATAAACAGAAGGACACAGCAGAGCAAACATGAGCGAATAACCTTGTTTTACACTGATGTGTTTTCTGTTTAGCGTTTTTATTTGTGAGGCTTTAAAAAGTTTTTGAATAGTTTGATTAGTTTGCCTCCTTCGTTGTCATTGTGACTAGCTACTGTTAACAACTTGAAATAAACCTCTACAAATGTATGTTTGTCCTAATAAAAAGTATATAAGCTAGCCTGGTGTGAATATTTTGTGTCATCCTTAATTTCTTGATTATTTTGATATTTTCAGTGTTTATCACCACAGTAGGCCTAACACTTTAGTAGGCTACCCTTATTGACACTAAACTACAAATATTTCCTGTTTTCTCATATTTTACTGGACATCATGACAAATTTTCATTAAAGTCAAACAAGTAAATGCACTTGATGTTATTTGTCAGTCACATATTTTTGTTGCAAAGCAACAACAACATTTTTCAAAAATTGAGTTTTTCACTTTCAGCAATTTTTTTCCCCCAGCATATTTCTTAAAAAATATTTGTACAAACAAAAAGATTCAACAACTGAGACATAAACTGAACAAATTTCACAGAGATTTGATGAACAGAGTATCTGAAAGTCTGATGTGGCACCAGTTGCTTTAGAGCATCTCATCCTCAGCACCAGATTTGCAGCTCTTGCTGTGAGATGTTACTCCAATCTTCCATCAAGGCATTTCACGTTCTCAAACATGTCTGGTGGGACTTATGGTTACATGTGGTTTGGCACTGGAAGGACAATCAGCTGTCCTTCTGTCTCCCTGTAGCACTGTCTCAGGCATCTTACATTACAGACATTGCAGTTTATTGCTCTGTTCACATCTGCAGTCCTCTTGTCTCCTGCAGCAGGACTAAGGCATGTTCAGAGACCTGGGGCATCTTGATTCTGGTGTTTTTCAGAGTCAGTAGAAAGGTCTCTTTAGTGTCCTATGTTATTGTAACTGATGATCTATAGGTGCATGTGCAATAATTGAAAGACATGACAGACATGTCAAGAGGTGCTGGGCTTGACATCGAGAACCACAGTGAGTCGTCTCTCGAGACGCAAACATATCCACTTGGGCTTTGCCGTAGTTATCCCATAAGAGCTTCACCACCTCGGGGTGAAGTCTCCGTTCCCCGGGCCTCGGCCCCTGCCTCGACAGGATGTCTGCTCCCACATTCAGGTACCCTGGGATGTAAACTGCTCTGAGGGACAGCAGTTTCCCTTGGGACCACAAGAGGATCTGATTCGCCAACTTGTAAAGTGGGCGTGATCTCAGACCCCCTTGATGATTTAGGTATGAAATCACTGCTGTGTTGTCTGATCTGACCAACACGTGTTGATTTCTGAGGTCTGGGAGGAAGTATTTCAATGCTAGAAATACCGCCATCATTCTCCAGGCAGTTTATGTGCCACGAGAGAAGATGGTCCTGCCACAGCCCCTGAGCTGAGTGACCACTCATGATCATGATCGCCCCCCCAGCCCGTGAGGGATGCATCTGTCATCAGGGTGACCCGACGAATGATAGCTCCCAGCACAGGTCCCTGGGACAGAAACCAAGGTTTCTTCCATATGTCTAGAGCACGTAAGCATCGCCGCGTGACTCTGATCATACGAAGTAAGTTCCCCCTCGGTGAGAACCCCTTGGTTTTGAGCCACCACTGTAACGGTCTCATGTTCAGCAGGCCGAAGGGTATCACGTTGGACGCTGCTGTCATAAGACCCAGCACTCTCTGGAACTGTTTTACAGTGAGTGACTGGCCTAGCTTTATGTGTGAGACAGTCAATAGGATTGATGTTATGCGCACCAGAGATAGACGGGCCCGCATAATCACCGAATCCCATACCACGCCTAGATAAGTGGTTCTCTGAGCTGGAGAAAGCACACTTTTCTTCACGTTTAGTCTCAACCCCAACCTTCTCATCTGTGCGAGAACAACATCTCGATGTTGAACCGCCATCTGCTCTGATTGAGCCAGAATCAACCAATCGTCGATATAATTGACCCTTCGCAAAGACCCGCACCCCTTAGTTACTGTTGCTTTGTCCGACAAGCCATGGCACTGTCACGCCACACGCAGTGAAAAATACATCACGGAGCAAAGAGGACACTGACAACACGTCGACAGACAAGACAGAGCAGGTTACTTATGATATTAAACAAAGTCCCAGCTTTCAAACTGTGTAGTTTTTTAAGAAATTCAAACAATAAAAACCGTTTTGTGGCTCTTTAATGTGTCGTGACCATGATCGTGACAGTTCGCTGTAGCGCCTCAGCTCAAGAGGCTCGTAAACCGATCATCTCTTCCTACTAGTCCATTTATAGCGTCAAATAAACATGAATGAACATGAGAATGAATGTTGTTTCAAACGCGGAAAGATGTCAATATACACCATTTTTCAAGTTTAACCCCACCGAGGTTAATCTTCTAACTACTGGTTGCTTTGTCGGACAAAATGGCGGATGCGGTGTTCTGATTGGTTAGTTCGCTTGTCAATCAAACTCCCGGCGAAGGGTCAATTGAGTATGCGGATGCCCTGCATACGCAAGGGCGCCAGAGCCGCATCTACACATTTCATGAAGGTTTGAGGTGACAATGCAAGGCCGAAGGGAAGAACCCTGTATTGGTAAGCTTCGCCCCCGAAATTAAACCTCAGGAACTTCCTGTGTTGCGGAAGGATTGATACATGAAAGGATGCGTCCTTTACATTTACATTTACATTTAGTCATTTAGCAGACGCTTTTATCCAAAGCGACTTACAAATGAGAATAGTAGAATCAAATCAAAATCAACATGAGAACAACAGTATGTAAGTGCTGTGTGAAGTCACAGTTATGTCAGTAAAGTGCTCTTTTTTTTTTATTTTTTTTTTTATTTTTTATAAAATACACAAATAGATGGAAGAAGAATAGAAATCAAAGTAAGTGCTACTATTACTGGGTCAAGTGCTGACGAAAAAGATATGTCTTTAGCATTTTTTTGAAAATGGCAAGAGACTCAGCTGCTCAGATAGAGCGCGGCAGGTCATTCCACCAGCCAGGAACAGACCCGGAGAAGGTCCGTGAGAGAGATTTTTTGCCCCTTTGTGATGGCACCACAAGGCGCCGTTCACTTGCAGAACGCAAGTTTCTGGAGGGCGCGTAAGTCTGAAGTAGTGAGTTAAGGTATAGCGGTGCAGAGCCAGCGGTCGTTCTGTAGGCAAACATCAGAGCCTTGAATTGGATGCGAGCAGCTACTGGCAGCCAATGCAGATTGATGAAGAGAGGAGTGACGTGCGCTCTCTTCGGTTCGTTGAAGACCAGTCTTGCTGCAGCATTCTGGATCAGTTGTAGAGGCTTGACAGTGCATGCTGGAAGGCCAGCCAAGAGAGCATTACAGTAGTCCAGTCTGGATAGAACAAGAGCTTGGACAAGAATTTGTGTGGAATGCTCCGATAGGAAGGGTCTAATCTTCCTGATGTTGTACAAGGCAAATCTGCAGGACCGGGTTGTTGTTGCAACGTGATCTGTGAAGCTTAAACAATCATCCATCACCACTCCAAGGTTCCTGGCTGTCCTGGACGGAGTAATGGTTGACGACCCAAGTTGAATTGAAAGGTTATAATGAAGTGTTGGGTTGGCACCGACCACAAGCAGTTTTTGCAAGGTTGAGTTGAAGGTGGTGGTCCTTCATCCAGGCAGAAATGGCTGTCAGGCAGGCTGCAATGCGACCAGCAACCGTCGGATCATCTGGTTGGAATGAGAGGTAGAGTTGTGTGTCATCAGCATAACGGTGATAGGAGAAACCATGATCTTGAATGACAGATCCTAGTGATGACATGTAGATGGAGAAGAGAAGTGGTCCAAGCACAGAGCCCTGAGGTACCCCAGTAGCAAGATGATGTGACTTGGACACCTCACCACTCCAAGATACCCTGAAGGACCTACCTGAGAGGTAAGACTCAAACCACTGGAGTGCGGTTCCCGAGATGCCCTTCGACATGAGTGTTGCCAGGAGAATCTGGTGGTTAACTGTGTCAAAAGCAGCAGACAGATCCAGCAAGATGAGTACTGATGATTTTGAAGTTGCTCGTGCCAGTCTTAGGGCTTCAGTGACTGAGAGCAGGGCAGTCTCAGTTGAGTGGCCACTCTTGAAACCAGACTGGTGGTCGTCAAGGAGGTTGTTCTGTGTGAGATAAGTAGACAGTTGGTTGAATACAACTCTCTCAAGTGTCTTAGCAATGAAAGGAAGAAGGGATACTGGTCTGTAGTTTTCTAAAAGTGCTGGATTCAGAGTTGTTTTTTTAAGCAGTGGGGTAACCCTAGCCTGCTTAAAAGCTGTGGGATGGTGAGAGGGAGCGTAGGTTTCGCCGAAAAGTAACATGTGGTGGAGTGCGTGTTGAGTTAGGGGTCAGGTTGAGTGTAAAAGTGATGAGAAAGTGGTCTGAGGTGTGTAGTGGAGTAACCAGTGTATTGTCGGTGGAGCCACAGCGTGTGTAGATGAGGTCCAATTGGTTACCTGATTTGTGGGTAGCTGAGGTAGCCACTCGCTTGAGGTCAAATGAGGCAAGCAGAGTGTGGAAGTCAGCAGCCTGAGGTTTGTCTAGATGGATGTTGAAATCTCCAAGTACTAGCAGAGGAGTACCATCCTCAGGGAAGGATGAGAGTAACACATCCAACTCCTCCAAGAAGTTACCTAGCTGACCTGGAGGACGATAAACAACTACAACATGGATTTTAGTAGGGTAGGTGATGGTAATTGCATGTGATTCAAAAGAGCCATTGTCAGAGAGAGATGGAAAAGGATTGAAATTCCATTCACTGGACATAAGCAAACCAGTACCACCACCCCTCCCAATCTGGCGTGGGGTGTGAGAGAAAGTGAAATTAGAGGAGAGGGCTGCCGGTGTGGCAGTGTCCTCTGGTTTGATCCATGTCTCAGTCAGAGCCATGAGATGGAAACCTGAATAAGTAGCAATAGCTGTGATGAGGTCTGCTTTGTTTACAGCAGACTGACAATTCCAGAGCCCAATAGAAATAGAAAGTAATGTACTAGATGACATGGGTAAAATACGCAGGTTGTTATGGTTGCACTGCCTCCAACGTGTAGCACGCGATTTATGAGTGTTAGTAATAGTGGGAATTTGGAAGCACATATCTAAAACAGGTCAAAAGACAGACAAGAACACACTGTTTGAAGAGGAAGGAAAGAAGGAAAAAGAAAAGTGCAATACTCAAGTGCCTAGTCGGTGTCGTTGCTCGGTGGAGTCGCACAGGTAGAGTCGCTGGTCTTTACACTCTTCGGTCTTCACACGAGGAGGGCTTCACACAAGGGCTGCCGCGTCCACTGCCGCGGTAGACTACACAGTTATACCAACTTCTTACAATGTTAGTTAGTTCAGCAGGCCACGCCTTACTGACTCAGAGCGAAACGAGAACGCACACGATTTGCCACTTGACCACAGTAAACAAACTTCCTAGCAATTACACGGCACTGAAATCAAACTAGAAACAACACAAAAAACACTTACAGAATGCAGATCTATCGTGACAAACCAGTCCTCGGACCTGATTTGTCACACAATGTGTTTTATTGTCAGCATCTTGAACTTGAGCTTTGCTACTGATTTGTTCAGCTGACGTAGATCTAGAATTGGACGCAATCCTCCGTCTTTCTTTGGCACAATGAAATAGCGGCTGTAAAACCCTGACTCCCTGCTGGGAGGAAGAACCCTTTCTATAGCCTCCTTTCGCAAGAGAGTCTTTACTTCTTGTGCCATCACCAGAGCCTGCTCTGAATCCACCACTGTGGGTAGAACCCCATTGAACTGAGGTGGGCGTGTGCGAAATTGAATCGCATACACTCTTTGTATTGTGTGCAGGACCCATTGAGATACTTTTGACAGATTTTTCCACTCTGACAAAAAATCTACTAAGGGTACCAGTCTCTCGAGACTGGCCTCTGGTGAAATATGGGCAGCCAGTGCAGTGCCCTGAAGCGGCACCCCAGCAGGGAACAACTGAACTGGGAGAAACTACTGCGCCCCGGTGTGATAGCGGGGTTAGCAGAGCGCCTCCCTGAGGGCATTGAAGACTCACGGGCACCGATGGAAGAGGTGAACGCCGTTTGTCTCCAGAGGGGACCACCCTCAGGACCCTGACTCTCCTGGCGTCAGGGCTTCTTCGCCGAAGCCTTCTTGGCAGCAATGACAGCCCTCAGATCTGTCTTGCCCCTTGAGGACTTCGGCTGAGAGCGTCGCTCCGCCTCCCAACTCCTCGGAGGGGGAGCACGGGTAGCAACGCTCTGCTTCTGCTGTTGTCTGTGTTGTTGCGAGGAGCTCGTACTGCCTCGGCAAACCGAGCCACCCTCCTTGAAGAGGGCTTGGCGGGAGCACAGCGTCTGCATGGGAAACTGATCACAGTGCTCACAAGCAACTCCCTCGAGAGCTGCTTGAGCATGCTGCACTCCCAAACAAACATCACAAAGGTCGTGTGAGTCCCCGGCCGGGATTAAACGCGGGCAGGGATGAACACACTTCCTAAACTGCTGCTGTTCGCTCGGCATATATTTTGTAGAAGACAGACAACAATAAATAAGACAGACAAGATCACACATACCGCTTGCTGAAGACACAGAAGCTGAATGTGAGTGTGTTTGGGGCAGCTTTATGGTTCCTGGTCGGTGACGTCACCCGCCTATGACGTTCCGTCTCCTGATTGGACAGATTGCATACATGCTTCACGACGACATCGCGCAGAGGCATTCCCAAAGCGGCAACGCAGCGCAAGTTCCCTTGAAAGGGAAATTAAGTTGTGATCACGAGAAAGCAACATATCTCGAGATCATGAGAAAATAAGTTGTAAGCACGAAAAAAAACAAGATAGAAATAATAATAATAATCCATGGCCGTTTAGGGCTTCCGTACAAGAGTAGATTTTTTTAGCAAAAGAAAACTTTTGCAAGTTTTTTTTTTTTTTAGTGATGATGTCATATCACACACCATTTTATTGTTAAAGGTACAATATGTAATATTTTCGCAGTAAAATATCCAAAAACCACTAGGCTAGTGTTATATATTTTGTCCAGCTGATTACTAACAATATCTCTAATGTTTTCAACTACTTGTAAATCATGAGAAAATTCCCATTCTAAACAGTGACACGGGGCAGTGCAGTCGCCTGTCAATGACGCCCTTTGTTACCGCCTTTACTGACGTAGAAACCACATGACTACATTGTCGTGGACTAAAGCGGAAGCAGCGCTGGCGATTGTGTCATAATAAAAGTCCCGCTGCTCGTGAGGCGTGTGTTGCGCAATCGCTCCAGCAGCCTCGTTCAGCTCCCACAACACTCGGTCCTGCTCTGCTTCATACTACAGTAACGTTAATAATCGCATCCATTAACATGTTTTCTTCCCAAGTCCAATTGCACTGTCTGTTGAGGTGGAGACCACATGTCCCAAGATTCCACACTCAAACTTGCCGTCATCAAGCTACGCCTTTGTTTTGAATAGGCCTCTAGCGACCTCTAGCGGACAAAATTATCGCATACTGCACCTATAAAAGGCCAAGTGGATATAAACAGGCTCGAGATTGCAAATTTTGCAAATAATTTTTGCACATATTTGCTTAGTCGATAACAAAACGTCTTAACTGAATAGAAACTTAGAAACCTGAGACTCGTGCATAGGACTGCACATGCGCAGTGGCCCGTCTAGCCTGAAAAATAAGCTTTTTTAACACTATTTGTGCTTAAGAAACAACATTTTGTTTTGATGAACAGATTTTGTTGCTGATTGAAATATGTTATTTAATTGTGAGCAGTTTTTGAGATTTCAGTATTCCTTGGTCTTGGATGACCGAAATAGCTGCCCAGAAGCCTTGCAAATATGGCCACAGACTTTCTTTGAAAGGGACTTTGTTGTTGTTAGCTAGGTGCATTAAATTTTATATGGTAGTGTAGCGTTTTGCTACGGGTTTTTAATCAATTTATGGGTAAACTATATGAATATAATAAACCATAAAGTTTTATGATCAGTTATGATTCATATATCGACCCAATGGGGAATTAAACATTTATTGTGAATTAATTACAACGAATTATAATCAGTTGCATATTTGCTTAGTTCTGGTTTAATAATTATTTAGAGAAACTGTTAGTTTGTCCAGCAAACTGCAGCTCCTCAGAATGTTATTAAAAGGAAGGTCTTTTTTCTGGCCATGAGAAAGACTTTCGTTAAAGTAACCTGTTTTTTGTGAATGAGCAAGAGAACAATCGAGTATGAATAATGTGTTTAATATACGAAAATAACTACCGAGGTTATACGTCTAAATACAGCGGGGAAAATAAGTATTTGACACATCAGCATTTTTATCAGTAAGGGGATTTCTAAGTGGGCTATTGACACAAAATTTCCACCAGATGTAGCCATCAAGCCAAATATTGAATTCATACAAAGAAATCAGAACATTTAAGTATACAAGTTGAGTCATAATAAATAAAGTGAAATGACACAGGGAATAAGTATTGAACACATGAAGATAACAAGGTGCAAAATGGCATAGAAAGCCAGGAGATCACCTGAAATCTGTCAGTATTGAGAGAGAAACCCTGCCCCCTATCAGTACTAATTGATATCAGCTGCTTTAGTCCTAATTGATGGCCTATAAAGGCTTCTCATTACCCAGGAGGCACACAGGAAAGACTTCATGATGGGTAAAAGCAAAGAACTCTCTCAAGATCTTCGTAATCTTATCGTTGAAAAGCATTTTGATGGGAATGGTTATAGGCGCATTTCCAGAATGCTGAATGTTCCTGTGAGCACTGTGGGGGCCATTATCCGGAAATGGAAAGAGCATCAGTTCACCATAAACCGGCCACGATCAGGTGCTCCACGTAAGATCCCTGTCCGAGGAGTACAAAGAATAATCAGGAGAGTTCTCCAAGAGCCAAGAACCACTCGGGCAGA
>RJVU01061675.1:0-40990 GCA_003731715.1 Anabarilius grahami
TAAGCAGATAAACATCAAATTTTCATTTTTGGGTGAACTATCCCTTTAACGACAACCAGGAAGTAACCTTGCATATCAGCAAAGAGCTTACAACCCAAGAGGCGACACTTTGATACTTTTTGGGAAACAGCCACTAGGTGGCGCTCCGGTAGCGCGGCCGCCATTATGGGCTGAAAATACTAACTGGACCATAGAATCCTTCACATCTTACACACCCAAAATCAGCGAATTTCACTGCCAAATCAGAAGCGCAATAGAACAGTTTTTAAATTAAGTCACCAGTTAATTGTATGGCTCCTACAGTAAATGTTGTATTGTCTTATATATGTTTTATTTTACCAGTTGTGGAATCCAACCATTCAACCATCGGAGGTAACTTAACATAGTTAGCCTACTTTATTAAGTATTTCCATTTTATCTAACTTCACACATTTATTAATAGTAAATTAATATATAAATTTAAGATCGTCATGTTTGCAGCGAACAATATATTTCAGACCTAGTGGTGGAATAATAATAATAATAATAATCATCATCATAGGTCTGAATTGAAATAGGCTATATTGTATGTTTTAATGGATCACGCTACAAACATAATGATCTTATAATACATGATGCATTGCTGTGTCTGTTATCGCATAAATCACTTTTGGACACTTTTGCTTTAACGGACATTAGACAAAACTGCAATATCAAGCTGTTATATTCATATATTTATTGTCCAACATTCCAATTTTTTCCGATGCATGTCCTTAATTTAATTTCATATGTTGATACAGGTGTTTATAAGCCTTTTAACGAATTTTAACCCAAACTGACTGGGTTTCTAGAGAGCAAATGTTTTGTGAAAAAAAAGTGGAAGACAAATACAAAGTGTGTAAAATAAACTGTTAAAAGGATTTGATGATCACTAGTGATAGTATTTTATTCTGTGTTGTCATCATTCAGGTTGGATTTCAGCTTTAATGTACGTTTTGTTTTTAACAAAGCAGCTGATATTGCCACAGAGAGTGGACTGCCGACTCGCTTTCACCACAAAATGGCGGAAACGCAGGGCTGCTGCTGGGCGCCGGTGTTGCAATTGTTAGTGTATTCTTTGATATCAGTTATCGATTCACCTTTCGTTACGCCCATTGCTCCAGGCTGCAGCTACCCATGTCTCAAATTAGTTGAATGAATCTAACAACAATCTGAACGCAAACACAAATAGTTGAAACATGAGCTAATGGCGTTGTTATACATTTTGAAAACATCAAAACAAGTGAAAATTCTTATGTAGAAAAATTGAGAGCTTCTATTTTAAACTAAAAATTGTTTTTCCGAACAGTTTCTTGAAAATTACTCTCATTTCCCTTTATTATTGCATTCCTGTTGAACTTACCACAACGCCGACGTTGCTTTTTGCAGATTTAGAGGTAATGTAGAAACGCCGGGTAAAGGCTTGCCTTCTGAGAGGAAATCTCTTGCTTCTGAGAGCTCGTACAAAGCCAAACATCTTGTAGCTTACTGTAAACCAGCAATGAAGAGCTGTGAGTAAAAAACAACGCTTGCAAGTTTTATTTATTGTTTACGTTTCCCGCCAAGTAGCTTCAAGCTCACGTTTGCACATCCCTTCCATCCAATCAACGTTAATTATTAATTACGTAAAGACAACCTCTTAACCTATTAAGTTACATTTCAAACATTATAATGATTATTCAATAATCAGACAGTGCGATGATAATGTATTTTAAAAATACAAATACTCCACAGACCAGATAGCACACGTACGTCTGCAAGACGTCTGTTAAAGATCACTTCATCTGGAAAGCATCTGCCGTTTACAAACATCTGATAGACGTCTTTAAGATGTCAGTTTTACATACATTCCCCTGATAGCACACGTACATCTCGGAGACGTCTATATGATGTGCGTGTTTACGTCTGGAAGATGTATTTTTTATAATGTTTGCTCATCTGCAATACATCTATGACGTTTCCTGTCAGATGTCAAATAGACGTTTAGAAGATGTCTTTAAGATGTTTAGGATTTAGAATGTATGTAAAACTGACATCTTAAAGACGTCTATCAGATGTTTGTAAACAGCAGATGCTTTCCAGATGAAGTGATCTTTAACAGACATCTTGCAGACGTACGTGTGCTATCTGGGTCTAAATCATAATCATCTTAAAGACATTTTCGTCTGTTTGACATCTGATAGGAAATGTCCTATAGACGTATTGCAGATGAGCAAACACTCTAAAAAAATACATCTTCCAGACGTAAACACACACATCAAATAGACGTCTCCGAGATGTACGTGTGCGATCAGGGTAAAATCCTCATGCATAATTATAAATTAATTAGCAAAATATTAGGAGTATCATGCAACACCACACAGCATGTCAAGTCCCTAAAATGTTATTTCAGTTAGCAACCTAACTTTTGCAGAATGAACTTAAAACAAAGGCAAAACCGTGATAAGATATTTTTAATTGTACACGTGAATCTTTTCAATCAAAAAACAGGATGAAATTATCAATAGACCAAATATTTCCTTTCATCTCCAGCGCTAAGCTGTTTACAATGTATGATACAACAAATGAACAAGAGTTTATAGTAAATAAACTATAACGTTTATACAAAGTAAAGCAAAAATTAAAACAGCAAAAATAAGCACTAAGGCACATTTGCCTTCTTGATCTGCATTTTTGAAACCAAATACTTACATTCATTCTTCATTCCTATACAGCAAACCCTTCAAGTACAAATCAACTATATCTCACTCTTCTTAATCTTTCCTTAATCTTCATCTCATGTTCCTTTGTGTTGCAAATAAAATAAAGACTTTCAAGGCAGTAAATGGTCAATGAAGCAGCATCCTCCTTCCTTCAAGAGATGTCCAGTTTCTCAAAAAGATAAGGAAATCTAGTAGCAATCGCCTCAAAAGTTGCCATGTCAGCGTGTGAGATGATAGGTAAGGTTAAACACAGTGCATCTCATTTAACTAAACACTCTTATTCAAAGGAAACATGTCTATATAAGGGCTTTGGTAAGGCAAGGCTGGTCTTCTCAAAACATTTATGCATGTCATTCCTCAAAATAGGCACAGCACATTTATATTCTAATGTTCACAAAGACATCAACTTTATCTTTGGCAATAATAATTATCTGAGAAAAGTGTAACAAGTACTATAAGGCATACTAAATATGAAATGTAAGTATAAAAAAAAGGTCACTTCTTGAAAACACTGCAATAATAGGCCACAATGTTTCATTTAAGAAAAGTTCCAGTTATGACAGAATGAAACTTCTGTGACTTAAAGACGCACTTTAGCATCCACTATGTACTCGTTTTTAATGTACATACAAATACTTCACAAAACAAATTTTTTTAAACAAAACCATGTCAAAGAGTGGAATGAAATCAGATACATGCAGCAGAGAAAGGATGTGAATTACTGTTAAAGCAATGTGACCTTGAATCCAGGTTTCTCGAATTTACTGACAGAGATATATATATTGTGTGTATGATTATATACACACATAAATAAATAAATAGCAGTGCATGGACACTCCCCCTGCTGTTTTCAATGAGAAGTATACGCACACATGCGTTCTTTGGCGGTGACTGAGGTTAACTGAGTAAGCGCAAACTTTAGTGCAGCTGAAGTCCTAACAGACAACTTCAAGTAGTGATTTCAAATTTAACATCATTCTGTGCTCAATTGTTAAATCAATGCAATGTCCATTCTTTGAAACATACTGCAGTACAATGTCTTTTCAGTACAAAATCCAATTCCAATCCTGTTAGACATACAAACAGTAATCTTAAAATAATGTCTATTATTTAAAGCACTTCTCAGTAATGCCCATACCCCAGACCGACCCCCAGCCCCAGGCCGAGGCTCTCTCGAAGTCCCCTGAGCTGCTCCTCGCCGAGCCTGATCTTGTCATCCAGTTGCCTCTGCTCTACTAGTAGGGCCGCTTTCATCTTCACAAAGTGACTGTAGTCACGCATCTGTTCTGGGGTCAGGCAACATCCCAGCACCCTGCTCACAGCCTGCTCACGCCGGTCCACATGTTCCTTGAGCTCCTGAGCCTCTCCCATCTGCACCAGCAGCTGCTTCTTCTTTTCCAGAAGTTGTAGCTATAACATCACAGAAAGAACGAGAGAGGCAGCGAGAATAAGTCATGGCCATTGAATAAAATGTTAAGCAAGTCAAANACAAAAAAAAAAAAAAAAGCAAGCATTCAGAAGGAAAAAAACAGATGTTACTGTATCCAAGTCAAGTGAATTTTATTTGTATAGTGCTTACATAAAATTCATATCCTGACTTCTCTTTGTCTGGTATTGTCCTTAAAGGGATAGTTCACCCAAAAATGAAAATTTGATGTTTGTCTTTACCCCCAGGGCATCCAAGATGCAGGTGACTTTGTTTCTTCAGTAGAACACAAATGATGATTTTTAACTCCAACCGTTGCGGTCTTGTCAGTCGGATAATGCATGTCAATGGGAACTTCCACACATTGATGTCCTAAGACACAAAACGATCAGTTTGTGTGAGAAACCGAACAGTATTTATATCATTTTTTACCTCTAATACACCACTATGTCCAACTGCCTTGAGCATCCGGTTGGTGAGGTCTGAATGCACTCTGACGCCGGAAGTGATGACTTGCGCTCATTGACGGATACACGCGAACGATCACTTCCGGCATCAGAGCGCGTTTTCAGACCTCACCAACCGGATGCTCAAGGCAGTTGGACATAGTGGTGTATTAGAGGTAAAAAATGATATAAATACTGTTCGGTTTCTCGCACAAACCGATCGTTTCGTGTCTTAGGACATCAATGTGTCGTCACGAGCCGCAGGGTTTAATTTGGATTTGTCTGTGCATGTTTTTTTTTACTCTTATAGACGAAGTTCCCATTGACATGCATTACATGACTGACAGACCTCAACGGTTGGAGTTAAAAATCATCATTTGTGTTCTACTGAAGAAACAAAAGTCACCTACATCTTGGATGCCCTGGGGGTAAGCAGATAAACATCAAATTTTCATTTTTGGGTGAACTATCCCTTTAAAGTATGTGATGAGGCTAAATACTTAGGACATTATATAACTGATGACCTATCTGATGATTCACAAATTTAGTATGTGTTCAGGATCTGTGAAGACTACACTTTTTAGAGCATGTTGTACCCCTATGTATACAGCCAATTTGTGGAGGTGCTACAGAAAGAGCAGCATGCAGAAACTCAATGTAGCATATAATGATGGAATGAGGCTTTTGCTTAAGGTGCCACGACGGAGCAATGCAAGCCAAATGTTTGTCAGTGTTGGCGTGCCCACCTGTTGTGCTGCGCAATATCGTACAGATTTATGTGTAGGTTACCAGACTCTGCAAACAGGATCATTTCAACACTGCCATCAAGTTCAGTCAGGTTCTTCTCCAGTATGTGGAACCACTTGCGTTTTAGCCTATATGTGATATCGTGGATTCTGTCTGTTTTTTTTGTTGTATTTGTCTGTTTTATTGTTTGTGTTTTTGGACCATGTGTGTCCTTAATAAAGCTTTGATGATGATATTATTTCAAAGCAGCTGTACAGAAAATCATGTTGTTAATGTTTAGAATATCTTAATATCTTCATGCCTTATGGCAGTGTTGCCAAGTCTGCGGTTTTCCTGTGGAATTGGGCTATTTTTTTTATTTTTTAGTCTGTGGGTTGAAGTGCTGAGCCCCGGAACGCGATTGGGCTAGTTTTGGATGTGATTGGGAAGGTTGGAATAGCAATCGGGCCGGTTTTGTTTCGCAAACCTGGCAATCCTGCCTTACAGAGACAGAGCGACACACGTCATAATCTGAAAACCACGCCCACTGGGGGGGAAAACAATCCAACAGTCTCCATTGACTTTGTATTGTGTGAAGCTGCCTCCTTGTCATTTCTGACTTATAACAAAAAACAGAACAATGTCTAAAAGCTGCTATGTGACTAAAGCTAAAACCCAGAAAAAAACCCCCCAGAAGTTTTTATAAGCTGTCGTCCCAAAAAAATTAGAATTTAAGGACACAAAAGTGGATACAGGCAATTGAGACAGTGCAACATGTCATATTACTATAAGAACTACGCCCACTGGAAGGGAACGTAATCGGCGTCAGGAAACATAATATATAAAACTGACATGTGGATATTTGACTTACCAATGACAAAGTGTTTACTGCACATGTAGGCATACTGAGTGTCAGGATCCCACAATTTACCCATTCTTCCTGCTGATGCTTCACGTCTTATTGCCTGAATCCACTTTTGTCTCCTTAAAGGCTGGCTTTAACGGTTCGGTTGCTTAATTAACTTAGTTCTGGGCTTTTTTAGCTTGTTTGCCGTACACCCCGTCACATAGCAGTGTTTAGACATTGTTCTAAGTCAGAAATGACAAGGAGGCAGCCTCACGCAAAGTCAATGGAGACTGTTGAAACCAAAATGGTCAATTCTTATTATAGTATTTATAAATACTTCAATAATTTATTATTTGTGCAAACCCTTTTTTTTATTCATGTGCCCTCATTCTAAATAACTTCCCCACCATCTTGCAGTCTCTTCTCTTCTCTGATGATGTGTTTATTAGCGCGAGGGCGGGACAGCCTGTCACTCACATGATATCACAGCAATAGAGGGTATGCATATGATGTCACCGTCAGCCGTGGTGACTGCAGTAACGCCCACTGAGTGGCAAAAAGACTGAGTGGCAGCATTGGTTTTCAGCGTGAATGCCGCAAAAAACACACAAAACACATCTAAAATGGGAAAGAGCTTTGAGACTGACTGTACAAATAGCTTTGACAAGAAATCTGAGTTATATTTTTACAGACTGCTGATAGCTACAGAAAAGAGAAGCAAATAGATCGCTGCAATTCACAGAAACAACTGGAATCCAGGCAGAGAAACGTGAATTTGCAGTTATCATTTTGTGTCAATATGTTGAATTTTGAGGTAAAATCATACCCTATATATTGTATTGTTATATATTGTACTGACAACTCATCAATTAAATATTTAGCATCTTATTTTCTGTACAATTGGATGTTTTTTAAATAAACACTGACATATATATATAACATTGATACAAGTGATCACCCGGATTTACACCTAACGTTACATATATTGTATTTATATAAAGCGTTCACATGGGAAATTTTCTTAATGTATTTCCCCGGCGTCGAAATCAGGCACATATAAATGTAGGAAACACGATTCCTGGCTGCATGTCAATATCCATGGATCTTTGGTAAGTTATAAGAAAAACTATATCGAGTCCAACCTTTAGTTTAAACAGATAAACGTTTGTTTTACTCGCAAGTGAGGTTGATGCATACCCTCCTCTATAACAAACCATTACTATCCAACAATCCAATCAATTCCCGATGGACAAAATCACGTCCCACCCTACATTTGTTCTTAACCAAGAAGCCGTTTCACTCATGTGTCACAATAAGGAAGAAAAAACCATCACAACTTCTGTTTCATGCAGACATTGACATATATTGCTGGGTGATAATATAGTTAAAATTTTGCGACAATATATCTCTACTCACCCTCTCGTGATGGCCGGTCTCTGGGTCAACACAGTCCAAGGCGCTTTCCACTCGGATCAGCCTCCCAGAAAGTGACAGCAGCAGGCTGGTCACTTTGTCTAGGTCACCGATGAACATACGAAATTTGTCCACCTCATTGGGCTTGCAGATAGCAAGCACCAAGCTCTCCACCTCCTCTCCCAGCTGAGTGTTGGCCCGAATATCCTCTTGCAGGCCCCTCTGTGCCTCACGCAGGACACCCAGCTTTTTACGAAGGCTCTCCATCAGCTGCTTCTGTAAATGTAAACATTCACTATGAGAAGTGGCATAAAAATATGCCACACACATACACATATATATATATATAGACACACAAACACTACATTTAAAAAGTTTAGGGTCAGTCAGACTTTTTTTTTCTCTTTTCTTTTTGAAAGAAATTAATACTTTTATTCAGCAGGAATACATTACATTGCTCAAAAGTGACAGTAAAGACAATTAAAATGTTACAGAAGATTTCTGTTTAAAATATATGATGTTTTAATGTTTAAAGCACAACTGCTTTTAACATTCATGATAAAAAGTGTTTAAGCAGCAAATCAACAGAATTTCTGAAGGATCATTTGACTAAAAATTGGTTAAATATTCAGCTTTGGCATTATAGGAGTAAATTTCATTTTACAATATATAAAAATAGAAAAGTGTTATTTTAAATGATAAAATACCTATTATATATTGAATATTTTACAATATTACTGCATGTTTGATCAAATAAGATCAGATTTGGTGAGCATAAGAGAATAGTAAAAAATATTTTGTCAATCTTAATACAGATTTATTTATTGTTTTACTTAACTACATTTTTAACATGATGTAAATACAGGGCTCTTTGTGTCAATTTTAATAGTGACTTTTTCCAATTAAGTTTTTGAATGAACTGATATATCATTTTTTTTAAAGATACACTCCTAATTCTTCATAGGAACTGTCTTCATACAGCCAAAAAATCATCTTAATTATAAAAGTAACTTTAAAAAAAATCTAGAAAAGTGAAGTTAGTACTTCAGTAACATTTAAAGTGTCCATGAACTTTGGGGCCACATCTGAAATTACACCAAAGTGAAAAATTGTATGAACCTGGATCACATTTACAAAGTATGTAATAAGAAACCCATACATTTCTGAAACTTTCACCTTATAATTGAGTTCTTCCTCCTCCTCTTTCCTCTTTGAGATCTCTCGAATCTTGGCAAGAAGTTGCGCGTTTTCAGCTGATGTGTCGTAACAGGTTGATAGTGAGACTTGTGCTGTGGATGTTCCCATTCTAGAGGGCCTGGAAAAAAGGTCATGGATATTTCAGAAGCAAAAAAAAAAAAAAAAAAAAATGGAGGTGAAGGTGGAGGCACTGTAACAATCTTTGTAATACACTGAAAAAATGTGTAAAATGTACTTTGAAACAGTTTTCACTCAGAAATTGCTAGTAAATTTCACAAATAATTACAAAGAAATGGCAAGTAACACAGAATTAAACATGACATTTTGATGTAGAAAGCCTGAAACAGTATTTTCATGTAAAATGTACTCCAATAATCTTTGTTTTATTTTCAACTTTGAAAAATATTTTTTTACAATGTATATTGTAGAATACTCTGAAGTACGGAGCCCCTAAAGGGATATGGTGGTGGGAAAAAAATATGAGATGGAAAGAAAAATAAGTCAATACTTTTGCATTCTCTTGCATTCCGCTGAGAAACGTTGTGTTTGCTTCTAAACCTTTTGAGTTCTTTGCAAACGAATGCAAAGTTTCTCAGGGGAACGCAAAAGTCTTTGTGATGGAACGCAAATGTTTTCTGAGCGAACGCAAAGTTTCGCGAGAGAACACAAAAGCATTGAAATATTTGTTTCCTTCCATCTCACATTTTTTCCATCACCATGTCCCTAGGGGCTCCGAACTGAAGCATGCATGGCATCATGCCATGACAACCATAACTATCATGGCATTTAAACATAAGTGTTAAGAAAAGGAAAGTTAAAGTTCAGAAAATTGAGAAGATTGTCGTACCTCTCTAGTGTTGATCCACTGATTGGGTAGCCCCCTCTCCAGCTCTCTCCACCTATCTCTGTATTTACACTGTGTGGAAAGAACTCTCCAATCAGCTCATTCCTAGATATACCATAATCATCCTCCAGAATGGAGTCCACCAGGGAGCTCCTT
Organism: Anabarilius grahami; assembly: GCA_003731715.1. Lineage (NCBI taxonomy): Eukaryota > Metazoa > Chordata > Actinopteri > Cypriniformes > Xenocyprididae > Anabarilius > Anabarilius grahami. The sequence continues at coordinate 9,776 of RJVU01061675.1, forward strand.
GGCCCTCTAATGCTTCTTGCCTTTGGAGCCCCTTGCTCAGGCATGTTGTCAATGTCTGTCTCCAGCACCATAACAGGCCGAGCAAAACCCTGCATCTCCATCCTGCCCTCTCCTTCCCTCCTCTGAACTTCTCCAGCTCGCTCATTCTCACAGATCTCATCGATGTCTGTCTCCAGGGGCAGGTTTCCATCTTCAACACTGCTGGGACTGCGGGAGGAAATAATCTGTTTTTTGTGGGCTATTTCAGAGAAGCCTGCTTGATGGGGCTGCAAGTGGTAGTTGTTCATGGAGAAGTAGGATTCTGGATACACAGGCCCAACTAACAAGCTGTTTTCTGGGATTTCAAGAGACCTAATAGTGCCCTGTGCAGGGTAATGAGAACTGGACCGGTCCCATTCAACTCGATGCTCAGGAAAGATGGGCTTCACCAGTGTGACTCTAGGCTCATCTGATGCTGCAGCAGTATGGACAGGTATTCTACAAGAGGGTAGACATGAAGGTAATTTATTTTTTTGAAAGAAATGGATGCTTTTATTCAGCAAGGGTCCATTAATGGATCTAAAGTGACATTAAAGACATTTAGATTTATACGTCAAATAAATGCTGTTCTTTTAAATTTTATTGCAGTTAAGCAGCACAACTGTTTACAACATTGACAATAATAAGAAATGGTTCTTGAGCATCAAATCAACATATTAGAATGATTTCTGAAGAATCATGTGACACTGAAGACTGGAGGAATGATGCTGAAAATTCTGCTTTGTAATGTATTACATTTAAAAACATTAAAATAAAATAAAAATTATGATTTTAAATTGTAATAATATTTCACAATATTACTATTTTTACTGTATTTTTGATCAAATAAATGCAACCTTGGTGAGCACAAGAGACTTCTTTGCCAACCCCATAAATGGTACTGTATATTATAATGAAGTAAAAAATAAAAAAATACAATAAATAATAGTAAATAATAAAAATAAAAAAAATANCAATAAATAATAGTAAATAATAAAAAAAATAAAATAAAAAAAAAGTAAATAATACCTTTAGTAGTTTGGCTTAGTCTTATATTATTATTTTTACCGTTTCACTGCTTATTAATAATAAAAAAACTTAAAAAACTAACAAATAATGATTCAGATGTGTACTCTCATGTATTCAAAGTGTAAAGCTGAAGTTTTTACTTAATGGTTACACCTAGGGCTGTTCAACGATAATCAGGATTATCGTGTACAAAAAAAGAGTGTTTATGTAATAAATGCGTGTTTGTTTTGTGTATAATTATTATGTACATATATAAATAAACATACATTCATGTATATAAGAAAAATATCTTATATTTCTATAAAAAAAAAATACATTTATAAACAATAAAAATATATAAAAATATAAATATATATGGTTTATCAAAACTATATGAAATTACCATGAATACAAAGAGTACACTTCTAAGAAATTAGCACATGTGCTTTAAACTAGAAAAAAACTTTAAAAGATTTGTCATGTTCTTTATCATGGATCTTGATACGTGTGGGGTTGGATGGTACGGTTTACCTTGTGCATGGTTCAGGATGCGGCAAAGGTTGATGAAGTTCTCTCCTCATGTCATAGTTCTGAAGGTTTATGTCTCTCTCTCTTGGGGGCAGAGCTACAGGTTTAAAAGCCCGACGTGTAAAAGCAGGGCTGGGGGGAGCCATAGAGTAGTCTTGACTGCAGCAGTGATGGCTCTCTGAAACCTCCCTCGGAGGAAGACTATAGGAACGCTGACGTGTCATTTCAGGCATGCTGGGAGGCCGGGATGTGCACGGCTGTGGCCGAGGTGGAGAGGAAGTGGGAGAGGAATATAGTGGCGGGGAGGAGAAGAGGTTGTGGTGGGATGTCCGCCTCTTGTGGAACTGCTCCCATTTTGGGGGCGGTGGACGAGGTGGCGGAGGCCTTTTTTTCTTCTTTACTTCACCGACACATACTCCATTCTCATCCAGGTCGCTAAGAGTGGACGCACGCATTCTGCCGACATTGGTGTTTGAAATGTGATTGGGAACATTTTGTGTCTCCATGCGAATGTCGTTCTCTGACATAGCACGGTTTTTAAGGGGTGAAAAATGATGCTCCTCAGTGCAGCCACCTGTAATGCTGTTGCCACCTTGACCCATGAAGTCGGGAACAACGGCCCCTCTCTTACACTTTGGGTAGTCCCTGTGGAATAAGAAATGTTATGCTATACTTCCTCCAGGTAAAGGTTTGTCAATAACAATATGTATATAAGTAAAGGATCTTACCTCTCAGTTAAGCTGTAGTTTCGGTTTAGTTTTTTTGCTTGTTCCTGTCCCTGCACAGGATGGGCCTGTAAAATACATTTGCCATATATTTAAATATAAGTTAAGTAAAAAATAAAATATAATTTTTTTAAAATATATTTAACAGGCAAATTCATGTTGTATAGTATATTATGTTTTTACCTAACCCTATTTGCAGTATTCCAACTGCAAAAAAATATATATATTTAATAAAAACCTAGGTAAATAGGTAAATCAGTAAAATGGTGATTTATGTAACTTTATACCTTTTCGCCAATCTGTAATTTAGCATATAGTTTCATATTAAGCATATACCCTCTCTCAAAAGGGTTTAAATGGCATGCTCAATGGTACAGTAGAAAAGCAAGAGTTTGCTCTCTGTAACCATACAAATACTGGTTCATTCCAACTACTGTTGTGCCAAACATCTAGAGCCCAGATTTTTCGAAGCACATAAAGTGCAAAATAAATATAAGGGTTAGATATCAAACTGTTCCTTCCTTCTGAATAGTATCTCTGATTCTTATCCAGAGTGCATGGGCTTGATTCCACAACAAGGAAAAATCCCTCTTGAATTCACCTGAATTTGCCCTCAAGGATCAATAAAGTTTGTCTATCTAAAAATACTGAAACAATAAGAATGGCTCAGAGATCAGAGCATTAATTGCTGTTTTACAATGAAACTTTTAAAACTATTTCAAAACCAAACACTTTTCAAAACCAAAGGACATGCATCAAGAATAGTGACTGTTGAGATAGCATACATATTCAATCTTCCTGTTGTTTTAGAGCCGATTTATGATTTTTATACAGTTCTAGCCAACATTTTGCCTTTTGAGACACTGAGGAAGGCCAGTTTCAATATATCCTGACCTGCATGAATGCTAATATTAAAATAAGTCTGCACTGAGGATTGAAAACAACAGTCTCACTACCATCTACATGGCACTATACCAAAGAGTCTTAAAATAACAGCTCAAGTAGAGTATAAACAGTTTCATCCTTATTCAGTTCAAACAGTGTGCATATGAATCAATGCACAAAGCAGATACATAATATTTTACAGATAACATAAAAGTATCATTCTGACAGGAACTAAACCACAATTTCCATCCCATATGCAATTAGGCTATTTTCAATTCAAAACTATTTAACTGAAAAAAGTGGTTCAATGGCTTCACAATATGTTTTTATAATTGCTCATAGAAGCTTAGAACTGTAAATAACCAAACTAAAGAAAGCAAAATCACACCCTCTTTCAGGAAAGTTTGATTTCCATCAGGCTATTCATTATAAGCACATACACAGGCTATTCATTATGAATTTATGAGGTTGTTATTTGACAGTGAACTGCAAGAGGAAAGCTTTACTCTTACTTGCATAAATAATTTAATAACAATGCGTCTATGTTGCAAAGACATGTGCATGTCTATTCGATATATAATGCATACTATGACATTTGCATCCATAAGGTATCCCCCAATACTTGTACATCCTTCTGAGTGACTTTAATAAGTAAGGTAAATGGGAAACCACATCAACACTAATTTAATGTATTGCAATGCTTGGTAATGCTTGTCAGAAATTCTGGCATTTTTATATTAGTGGTTCCCTGGGTTGGCTGAGAGCCTGGATCAGAAAAGCTTGACAATTCCTTTTTAAGACAATGGACAATGCTGAATTCCCAGTCTTACCTCAGTTGAGGTGTAGCTCCTGGCCTTGTAGGGTGGATTTACGTGGTAGCCATCATACTGATTGTGCTGGGTGGTCACTGGGTGGAACGCTGAGCAAGGCTTTTGGATGTTAGTGGTAGTGTTGCTATAGAAATGCTCAGAGGACTGCAGGGAGGAAGGAACCTGAGGTGTGGGCGGCTGCTTCCGATAGGCGTCATGAGATGAAGACTGAGGAACTGTGTCATTGTTCATATTGTGTTCAGAGCGAACAGTTTCTCTCCCAGACTCCCGTTCTTGTTCTCTCTGAAGCAGCCTCTGCCTCTCCTCCCAGTCCTTCACCATTTGTTGCTCTTTTTCCCTCTCTTTCTTTAACCTTTCCTTCTCCCTCTCTTGTTCTCTGAGCTTCTCTTGTTCTCTGAGCTTCTCTTGTTCTCTGAGCTTCTCTTGTTCTCTAAGTTTCTCTTGCGCCTTAATTTTCTCTTTCTCCTGCTCTCTCTCCATCAGCCTCTCCATCATTTTTTCTTGGTCCTTTTGGGTACTCATAAACTTTCTCCCAGTGTCCAGTGAGTTGACATAGGGCACATCTTGATACGAAAACCTTCTCCGGCCCAGCTTAGAGGCCATCTCAATAGGTTCAGGTGAGGATGGATGGTTCAGCCTACCCGGCTTGTCTAGTCTCTGATTTCGACTTGTCAGACTTGATAAGTTTGTTACAGACTGACTCAACTTCCTGCTAGTCTCCTCAAAAAACCTCCTGCGGTCTGCAAAGGGAGGGATGTCACACTCATCTGATCGACCTAAACGACCGCTGGAAGAACTTGTTCTCCCTCTTGTTGATACCATTTTTCCAGACCTCATCTGTCTGGTAGCCTCCTTTCTCTCCTTACTCTCAGAGGTCTCAGTTTCTAGTTGAAGCTTGTGTTCTGGTGTCCAACGCCATCGACGTGGTTTACCTGCAGGTGCTACCTCCTCCACCACATGCACACATACTTGTCTGGCATGTTGAGGGATCTGAGTTTGGGTCTGAGATGACTGGACGCACACAACCCTGATGCTGGAATGTTCCTCAGCTTGTGTGGTATCAAGAACTTGTTGAGGTATCTGTTTGGATATTTGCACAGAGGCAGTGGGTGGATTGGTACGAGGACTTGGGAGGGTTTGGGGTCTGGGTTGATGGTCCTCTAGAGGAGCTACTGCCTCTGTGTTGAGATCTGCAACCTCTTCTTCAACAGTCTCTTCACCACAAGGGTTTCTACTCTTCTGCAGCTGGGCCTTCTTCCTCTGGATCTCATTTCTGAGGTTGGTGGCAAAACGCTCATTTCTGCGACGCGACTTGGAACTACGAAACTGCCGTTTCTGCGACTGCTTTGTGGCATTGCCATTGTCCACCCTCACTTCTCCTCCATTCTCATTTAGGTGAGTGTCCACATCTACAGAACCAATGTTCTTCTCATTGGTCTGAGAGTTAGTGGTGGAGAATCCATTCCCCATGGGATTTCCGGGCTGCCCCCACAGATTCTGTCCAGAATCAAGAGGTTCCTCCTCTACCCTGGGATCCTCAAGTTCGGAAGTTGCCACCGAACCAGGCGTGGAACATCGGCTTGCTCCCCACATGCCCTGAGAACTATTTGGACTAGTATCACTCAGATAAAGAGGAGACTGTGACCACTGGCAAGTTGGAGATGCACGATTATCACTTTTGTCATCAGAAATATCCATCATACGCAGCTGAGAAGCTAGAAGTTTCTCAGGTGCACTGTGTCTGTGCATTGCTGAGTGAAGTTTACGTTCTGGTTGAAGTTGGGTATCAAAGTTCTCATCCATATTCCTTTGTGAAAAGGGACTCAGAGAAGGTGAAGTTGCCACCACAGATTTTGAACAGTTCTCAAAGTGTTTTTTCTCACTGACAGTTGCTTTGAAATCTCCACCTGAGTCTCTCTGAGAGTTTAAGGTATAATAAGTTTCAGTGGTGCACCCTTTACATTCTTGCTCATTGTCTTGTGCTCCGTTCAAATAAACATTGTCTGTCAAAACTTCCTGGATTTGGGGTTGATCTTCAACCATGCAGCCACTTACACTTGGGAGGCCTACAGGAGCAGACACACAACGTTTATCTGTTGGTTGGCCTCTAGTAGCCCTAAAGCTATCCTTCCTCATGGGTGGCTGCGGTGGTGCACAGTGTTCCTCCTCGCAGCTATAGGACGACGGTCGGACTTTAGCCTCAGTTCTGTCAGACAGTATCTTGGAGCGCTGATGCTCTCCCTGCTGGTTTCCAACGCCGCTGGGGGCAGAATGTTGGCCTCCGTCTGGATACCTGCAGGAAGAACCCAGACCCTGGAGGAGGTTGTCCACTGAGTTGGTCTCCTCAGGCTTGACAGGAACAGTGTAATCAGATGTATTTGAGCTGGCTGAGAATGAGCTGTAAGCAGAGTCACGTTTGTTGTTGAAGATGACAGGATCGATGGGAGAGAGCTGACTGTCATAGTAACCCTGGTTGGGAGGATTCTCCAGACTCTCCATACTCCCTATTGAGCTGCTGCGGTCTGTGCTGTAGTGCCTGGTGATATGGCCCCACTGCATGGACAGCTCACTGCACAATGAAACAGAAGTGAACCAAGTTAGATGATGTGACACTATCACCATAAGGATTTCAACAATTGTCTACAAAAAGTAACTATTTACACTATTCAGTATCAAATTATATCTATATGTGCCAACTATGGCCCTGTTTCCACCTTGTATTAAGATGCGTTTTGGTTGATTGGAGTGGAAGAGGGAGATACATACCCGTTTCCACCTGGTATTTTAATCTCTTTTGTCCACTTTCAAACACTCCTGTCCTGATGTTTTCGAGGGGAGGGTCTATGGGCGGGTAAATGTAAGGTTTTTTTCAGATCTTTCGATCTAATGGACAAAATAAGCTCATGCAATTTACATATGAACGTGCCCGGAGACAATGGAAAAACATACGAAGAGCATTAGCTTTCGTTTCTGCTCTGATAGCCACAATACCACGCCGAACGCTGTGGAGAAATCAGGAATGGTGAGAGAACATTTTGCTTGGTACGTCTTTTATCTTCAAACCAAATTTGGATCTTCAGCTGGCAAAGATTAAACCCTGTCTGGCTAGCACGTGCTTCCCATAATGTTTACGCATTAGTAGGTGGAGAGTAGGCGGTCTTTTGCGGCTGTTCGAACGCATTCAACAACATGAGAGTTTCCACTACGAAAGCAATCCGGTCGAATGTGTTTTCAACTTCCTCTGGAAGTGGATTTAGCATCGTCCACTTGTGATCCGATCGACCAAAATGCATCTTAATACCAGGTGGAAACAGGACCCATGAGTCTCAAATTCAGATTATTTTTTACAGATATTTTAATTTGATAATCATGTAGGCATTTTCATTCTGTGTTACAGGTGTTGTGATTAGGTTTCACAGTCTCCACGGCAAAACACTAAAGAAATTTCATACATCCAAAAAAGATATTGTATGCGCTCAAAAAAAAAAAAAAAAAGAGTCTGTTCTCAGGTACGTAAAAAATAAAAAAATTCCAGTGTGTGGACAATTTTGGCTATTTGGTTGATAAAACATTAAAGAAATCCCCCAAAACAAATATTAAAGGTAAAGTTAAAAGTTAAACATTAGTCCTTTAAGTCAATGTTGTGTTTTGTACTACAGGCTTTTGTGTGTTTTTGGTCACTCTGCTGGTGATGTGTGAAGAATGTCTGAGTCATATGTCTGAAAATAGTGGTGGCATCCGGTGAGCCACATGTTGACATAAGATGTGAGATCACCAGCTTCCTCTCTGATTGTTTTCCTTGTGAAATTAGCTGGAAGCAAAATTCCCTAATTCAACAATGAGATCTCCCTCTCACACAGACACAAAGATCTGTTAAAGCTATTAGTAGTTTAATGGAAATGTTTCAAAAAGTGTCTATATAAAATGTAAAACACTGACATATTAAAACGAGATGAATGGTCATACAGATTACTTGAATACATCATCTGTATAATGGTTATTTATACCAACCTGTTGTCACCTCCAGAGTGCCACGGTACACTGAGAGGTGTGAAGTGGAGCTGCATAGCCGAGGGGCCATCTGAGGGGTCACCAGTGCCCGTAGTGCAGGGTGCCTCTGACAGCTTTGCCAGGTGCCAAGAGTGGGGACGGATCACTGGCACACTGCGCCTGCTCGAAGAACAGAGATACAAACGAACACAAAGTCATAAAGACGTGTACACGGTGAACAGACTGAACAGTGTGCGATGTATAACATCACCCAAATATTCCCAAGTACCAATTACTGACAAAAAGAAACCACAATCTGGAAACCACAGCATTCAATAATGAAGAAAAGCCCCTAATCTCCAAAAGCAGTGTCAATCTTGACAAACACATACAGGAATCAAGGGAAATTTGTTTGACTTCATCTGGAACGCTTTCATATCTGCTGTCCACTGGATTACTGAAATGGCTGATTGACGTTCTTTCTAAGACATCTACAGTAAAAAAAACTGCCAATTAATTTATAAAGTAGCAGCATTAATGGAACAAGGCCCAGATTCCAGGTAGATCCCATCAGTTCCATTGACAGGAGTACAGTATTCACAAACATTCCAGATGGCAATAATGATCCAGAGGGAACAATGGATTTTAAGGGCTTATTTTTCAACTAATAATAATTTTAGTCTTTCCACGAGAGGCTAGAAAAGTATAGAAGCGAGCGAGAAAGAGACAAAAATGCAATATATAAAGGAACAACAATCTTTTGGTATAGCACACAGGACAGGACAGGAAAGGAGACATTGTACACTATCATTTAAAAGTTTTGGGTCTCTTATGCTTTCCAAGGCTGCATTTATTTAATCAAAAATACAGTAAAAACAGCAATTCTGTGAAATATTTATTACTACATTTAAAAAACTGGTTTCTATTTGAATATATTTTGAAATGTAATTTATTCCTACTGTATGATGGCAAAGCTGAATTTTAAGCAGCCGTTATTCGTCTTCAGTGTCACATGATCCTTCAGAAATCATTCTAATATGCTGCTTTCTTGCTCATAAAACATTTCTTATTATCAATGTTGAAACTAGTTGTGCTGCTTAAAGGGTTAGTTCACTCAAAAATGAAAATTCTGTCATTAATTACTCACCCTTCATCGTTCTACACCCGTAAGACCTTCGATCATCTTCGGAACACAAATTAAGATATTTTTGATGGAATCCCAGAGGTATATGACTCGTTTATAGACAGCAATATAATCAACACTTTCAAGGTCCAAAAAGGTACTAAAGACATCGTTCAACATGAATTTTATGAAGCGACGAGAATACTTTTTTTTGCTCAAAAAACCCCCCAAAAAACTGACTTTATTCAACTATATCTTCTCTTCTGTGTCATTCTCATATGCTGATTATGTTCAGCGCTTCCAGATTCTATGTCAGAACGCCGACTCATTATTGGCTGGCTCCTGCATCAGCATCACACACACATGCATCGTGCTGCTCACGTGAACAGCATCGGCCAATACTGAGCCTGCGTTCTGAGTAAAACCTTGAAGCGCTTAACGTAAACAGCGTAGGAGAATGACACAAAAGAGAAGATATTATTGAATAAAGTCGTTATTTTTGTTATGTTTTTGCGCACAAAAAGCATTCTCGAAGGTTCATAAAGTGAAGGTTGAACCACTGCAGTCACGTCGACTATTTTAACGATGTCTTTAGAAAATGGTGAAAATGGTGGTTAAATTGCTGTCTATGGAGGAATCAGACAGCTCTCGGATTTCATCAAAAATATCTTAATTTGTGTTCTGAAGATGAACGAAGGTCTTACAGGTGAGGAACGACATGAGGGTGAGTAATTAATGACAGAATTTTCATTTTTGGGTGAATTAACCCTTTAACACTTTTGTGGAAACAGGAATAGATTAAAACAAAAGAAAAAACAAAAATCATTCAAATGAAAAATCTTATGTAACATTATAAATGTTTTTACTGTCACTTTTGACAAATTTAATCCAAAAATCTTACTGACCCTAAACTTGGTAGTGTACATTAAAAACACTTCTGAAACAAACAGTGATATCTGCTATTTAATAGCAGTTTTCAGAGCGAGGTTATTGTAAGCAAAAAAAAAGAAAAAAAAAGAATATTTACTCAAATACAACAAATTAAAAAATGAATACACATTAAAAATACACATGCTATTCACACAAACAAATATGACAATTTAGTAAACAGAGGCTATTTTTTTTATTCATTTTTTTATTAGTGTAAACCTGAAGGCACATCAAAATGTAAATATGTCTCTTTCAGAAACCTTAAAAATAAATGTAATTAATATTTCATCCCAATGACCACATTTGCCAAAAAGATTCAAGATTTTACAAGACAGCTCATACAGTAGCTATTCACACTGTCATTCTCGTCCAATAAACACTGCTGATCTAACAGTTTTAAAACATCAAACATAACACCAAGCAGATCTGAGTCTCCATACAGCTAGCTGTCAAAACTAATTCATGACTCTTAGACTATGATCTGTCATGAGACAGTTTTGGCTCAATATGCTCAGATTCATAGAAAACATAAAATTACCAAAGCAATCAAAATTGATAAGAAACAAAACAAAAACAAACTCAAACCATTTCTCTCAGTTTCAGTGTTGGTGTAGTTACTGCGTTTGCCTTAGCACGGCAGTACAGTATTCCGCTGAAATGCACCAAACAGAAATAGGTTAACCAGGTTAAATTAAGTGCTGGTTTGACCCCCACTTGAGGTTTTCCGTGCAAAACTCAACTTCTTGAGATACTCACAACACTTGACAACTCCAGATGTTCTCACAGTAAAACAAATATTCTGAGTTGAATCCAATCCAAGACTGTTCAGCTTCAGGTTCAAGATGAAGTTCAGGTTTAAACCATCAGTAAACGTTGAGTCAAAGGACAACCCTGAGGTCTGTGTCTGCAGTGAGTGGTCAGTCTTTATCAGGACCCTAACGGCTTCAGCGCTCACATGAGTGAAGGCTGGCGGTCATTTAGCTGTAATGAGGCAGCCAGAGGCTCTGACCAGATTCCTAGTCCAGGAAAAAATTAACAGACAAACACTCCCCCCACTTCCCCTCTCAAACAGCAGCTCTCTCTCTCTCTCTCTCTCTCTATACTTCAAGTCACAACTGAAGACCAAACATTCAGTCCACTAAACAGCATATTCTCTCTCTCGCTCACATACATACACACAGCCTCCCACTCACTCTCTCTCTAATGACATTAGGGGGAGAGGAAGCGGTGCTCAGACGGAGAGGAAACTATGTTTGGGGGAGATAAAGCGGCAAGCCACTGCTAAAATAATACCTAGCATTCTCTCCTATTATTGTTTGAATGGGGGAAAAATGCGAGGGCCGCTTCCTGCCTCCCTGGGAGAGCAGTCAATTTCGGCCAGCAGTGTTGAGAGAGTGAGGGGAGGTAGAGAAGAGGAAGATATACTGTATGTGAAAAAAGGGAAACAAATTGGTGGAATAAGACGAAACGTGCATTGTCCCTGGGGCATGGGGCCAGGTACATGTATTGTTGCTCTTTTCAATAGTGTAGAAAGCACAACAATGCAAAGCACATCTGAGAAGCAACAGCGTGTGTGATTTGTTATTCCAGAAACTGCCGGAGAGAGGGAAAGAGAGAGAGAATAAAATGAAATTTAACTCATATCAGCTGTGCTTAATAAACAGCTTTTCCTGCTCAAATCAGAAGTCAGAATGGGGTCAGTCTGATTAACAGCTACAACACTGACAATAAAAGAAAAACCCAACAATCACGTGTAGGACAAATTATAATGGAGCACAACCTCCCACTAATGGGTTCTTCAGTTGAATTCTTAAAGTGATAGTTCAGCCAAAAAGGTACATTCTGACATTATTCAACATGTTGTTCCAAACCTGTATGAGTAACCAAACAGTTTTGGTACCCATTGACAAAAAACACTGAGATAAAAAAACATTGAGATATTTCTCAAAATATCTTCTTTAAAATTCCACAGAAGAAAGAAATTCATACAGGTTTGGAACGACATGAGGATGAGTAAATTATGACAATTTGCATTTTTGGGTCAACTATCCCTTTAACTAGTACTAGAAATGTAATTATAGGTTATATTGTTCAATGTCATGTAAGGTCCTTTTTTTTTTTTTGAGTATTCAGTTTTTGTGATCACACATTTTTAAATGCTCGGCTGACATTCTTATTTATAAGGTCAGTAACACTGCCTGGACAAATACAGCACAAGACGAGCACACACTTTTTACCCGGGGTTATGAAACCCTGCTTTTTTTGTTAACCCTGCATTGCGGTGCCAACCTTGTACAGTGTGAAACAATGTGGTGTTAGAATGTTACAGCTAGATTCAACAACAGACAACCAATTGTGTACTCATATTTGCGTGCTTTGGACAGTCATGAAAACACTGCATATTGTATATTAACTGTAAATTTAGTGTTTGAAAAATTGCTTTAGAAAATCGACAATTTTAAAGTGAACACGAGACCGTTTCATTCTTACCTTTATAGTCCAAAAAGTCCATTCAGTATAAACTTGAACGTACAGTCAGCAATATGAGGATGCGCAACGATACAGCTTTTATGTAAACGGGTCGTGTGCTGCGTTCATCCAATCAATGACACTGACACCACAAATATGCAAATAAGAACGTCAACCCAGGGTTTGGGAATGTACAGTCAGTCTGAAACGTCATCTTATGAATACCCAGGATTCATTTATGAGTGTGAAATGTGAAGCAAGATAACCCAGGATTCCATTTAACCGGGGTTTAGAATGAACCAGGGTTAACTATTTCATGTGGGAAAAGCCCTATTGTGTTTCATACTATCAGTCCTAAATGGTATTCGTAATTAGAATTAGTGCATCCCAAATTGTATCAAGTTTAAATGGTACCAAAAGGTACCCAGATGGTCTACTATTTCAAAATCTGAAGTGTAGATCCATGCACACTTTAACAACTAATATTACCCACAACCCATTGCGCTTTGGAGGTGGTCAAAAATTCTTCTGCTACACACTCAAAAGTACATTTTCTTCACAAAAAGAGTGCAGTCTTTTAGGCCATAGAACAAGTAGGCGAATTGGGAGATGGCATATATCTTTGACAACACAAATCTGAGATTAGCATTGCAAAAGAATGTGGGACATTACTTAAAATTGGCCTTAACTCTGGGTTTAAAAACACATTAACCCAGGATTATACCCTTATGTGACAATTTCTAACCAGGGTTTAAGTTTTACATTTTGCTTTTACATGCTTTATAGGAACTGAGATTGTGTATGATAGCAAAGAATGGTAGTTAAACCATAATCTGATTTTATCTTAAGGTGTGATGTCACTGGTTATAGTAAGAAACATTGGTGAAACACACAGATGAGTCAGTAGTACTCTATGCTGTGTTCTAGTCAAAGATCCTTCCTCTCTTTTATTTTCACAACCAACATAGCCCGTTAGCAGTAATCTCTGTCTTATTGCGGGTAAAACATAAATTACCATGTCCATATCCAAGTAACAATTAGTCATTTGTTCAACAATAATAAAGATCAAGAATTGATTGGTACAGATTGTAATTGAGATCTGGGAATTCTGTTTCTGCTAGGATCCAGATGGTCATGTCATTACCTACATATTGAAGCAAACGGTTTCAAAAAGAAATTGCAAAAGGAGAAGCATAAATCACATTAGTCTGTTTCAATTTCATTGTGCTAACAAAGTACAAAATAGTTGGTACTAAAATGTATTTTTAAACATTGTACCATGTTTCATTAATCTGTATATCCCTAAATGAATGGACCTTTGACCTTAAATTAGCTAATAGCTAGATAAAGGGCATCTGCTATATATAATTATATGCAACAAGTTCATTCTGTATTATTCCTGTGAAATAAATAAGCAATCCTGCATGCATTCACACACACACACCCATCTTCACTTTCAGTCGGCGCAATCATCATCATTTGTTCTCTGGTCGCCTGCTCCCCCGAAAAAAGCGAGCGAGACGCAGGGGCTGCATTCCATTTAATCACCCATGCTTTTACCAGTACGGGCACAACGAAAAGCCCAGTCCAGGAAGGGAGCAGTCAAGAGTTGGGCTCTCCAGCACAATAGCATGTTTGTTGTTTTGGATTCTCTTTTACTCTGATTAGTACTTTTCTAGGGGAAAGAAAGAATGCATATAAAATTCCGTCACGGCCAAAAAGCTTATCAGCCACATCAAACCCTTCCTAACTATTTTGGACAGAAAAAATAGCAGAGAGATGTGTCAGGTCATGACCCCGGTGGCCTTTCAATCACAAGAGTATAAAGTAAATGAATAAAAGTGTGGGAGACTGCAGACTCAATAACAAACCGTTTTAAACAAACTTTCAATAACAGATGTTAAAACAGATGCAGAGCAGTTCACAAGGCTTCACAGTCTACATCCATGTTAACACCGCAATTAGTTTATTCTTTCCCTGGCAACTGAACAGAGGTTAATCTAACTGATGGCCTACATCTTGTCCACATGTCCAGTATATCAGAGTTATACCACAGAATATTTTTACCATGAAGAGACAAGGCAGCCTATGGCGCAGAGCCCTGTTAATAAAAAAGAAGCAATTTCAATATGCGCAGTCCGACTGTAATGCAATCCCAAAGGACGAACCCACACATGAAGGACTGTCTGGACTGAGCACTTGACATAATCTAGGAAAAGGAGCATGTCTTTGTCCATTTCCACTGAAATATAAGCATATACTCACTCACACACTGTTCATTCATTTCATATAAACTACAACTATAGACTATATCGGTTGTTACTGGATATTCAATTCTGCATGCTCATTTCTATTATTTTAACATTTAGATTAAGTGAGCATTTTATGATAGCAAAGGAAAAGTCAATCTTTTCTAAAACTAATAATTTAATAACACTGAAAAATACAAAGTTCTGTCATGAAACTCTAGATGTCGTAGGCTGATAGGTCCTTAACTCAATCTGCTTGCAACCACATCATTCTCTATAGGGTACAGCTGATTGGTTCCTGCTGTATCAGTAGCCAATGAGCTCACTGCTCAACCTTCAAATACTGGTCTGCATTTTCTGTAGCAGTTGCAACGTGCTTTCAGAAAACCTCCACCTCCACCTTCCCCAGCTCCACCTGTATAGATCTGCTACGGGTAATTTATAGGGCTGGGTAAAAAAATATCGACTCCTCGATTTTAATTGACTCATTTTTATGAACCGATATCGATTCTTAAATCCCAAGAATCGATTAGTCTAGTCTGTTTTCAGTTGAATGAACAGAACATGTAGCGCACCTCCCATCCAATAAATCCCAATAATCTTTGTGCTTTGTTACTTTTGATATGAAGCAAAGTCTCAGATTTCAAATGACGTCCATCTTATTACGAGCTTCAAAAAATAAATAGTTTTGGGCTGTTTAATGTGATGTGACAGATCGCTTTAGCGCCTCAGAGAAGCGGCAGCGTGAAGCGCACGTGAACATCCTCTCCTCCGCTTTAATACCAGATACAGTGCAAAATAAACATGAATAAACATCTGAAGGTATGTTAAAAGATGCAGTACAATTTACCGAAATCTGTATCATGCCTCCTGTAACAGCTCAATCAGTGTTTCA
This sequence comes from Anabarilius grahami, assembly GCA_003731715.1. NCBI lineage: Eukaryota > Metazoa > Chordata > Actinopteri > Cypriniformes > Xenocyprididae > Anabarilius > Anabarilius grahami. The sequence continues at coordinate 25,426 of RJVU01061675.1, forward strand.
ACCTCAGAAAGACGTCAATAAAACAGCTTGTAAACAATGTCACATAACGTCACATTCACCTCAGAAAAAAACATATTCAGTGACCATAAACTCATTAGTCAGCAGCATTCTGATAAATATAGCTATGCACCGTTACATATTTATTATAATGTTCTTCAATATTTAATGCATCTTTGAATAAATCAGTTATGACAGCCACGATTTAAATATTTATATTAAAAAAGCATTGGAGTAGAAATATGATTATGTAATTCTAAACTTTATTTATTATAAAAAAAACATCATTGAGTGTAATTTAAGTGTTGTATATAAATAAGTTCATTTTAACCTTCAATATTATAGTAAAGTAGTACCAACTGAATCCCATGTGTAGTTTACAGCATTAGTTGAGAGATTTTTTTTTCCTCTAGAAAATTTGCCATGTATTGTATCTGATATACTACATCCAAAATAACTGAGTAGAGTCGCAAGCATGTGAATAGAAATCGAATCGTGAAAATTGTGTCAATACCCAGCCCTGGTAATTTATGTATGCTATTTTGTACAGCAGCTTTTTTGTACTGTTTTACTTGCTCACAGCAGCATGTTGTATATGTATTGGCAGTAGCAATCCCGTAATTGCACAGCAGCAGCAGCAGTGATGTAGCAGATCAATTTATTGATATCAATGGATATCAACATTGTCATATCCATTACCATGCCAAACACTCTTGAGAGTTATCATGACAAAAATTTTATTAAATCTAACATCTTTAGCAAATCTCAAAATGATTATCCAATTTTCATACTATCGGCCAAAGCATTCAAATAATTATCACCTACCAACACATCCCTAATATATACTGTGTACATGGTACAGAAATACGGCACAATTTCTTAACAAAAAAAAACTATAAATGATGTGCATTCAAATTTGATCAAAAACATATTCAATAACACCATACACTGAGACTGGCACATGGAAAGTTTTGGAGTCTGAAAGGTCTTAGAGTTTTGTTTTTAATATGTGGAAAGTCAGGAGGGGGGTGGTGGTCTTGGGAATGTAAGGAATGTCCATTGTTTTGGCATTGAGTCTCCTTTGTTCTTTCTTGTTCCTTAGCGCAGCGGACAGGGTCTTACCGTTAGAGGCTTCCTGAGTTTGCAGTCTCTGTGCTTCATAACTCTCCTCCACGGCCTCTCCAAACCACAAGATCATAAACTCATAGAGTGAAGTGCAACTGGGGTTTCTCCCAAAGAGACCAGGCAACCTTTGATAGATGATTACTGAAGTGGCTCTCCACACTTTATTTCCTCATGAGAGCAGTGGTGCTTACAGCTTTATATCAGTATTTGGCCAGTTGGCTTCTTACAGTAGATTACAGCCATTGGTTCCTGTAATGTGATTTGCACATGGCTAAAATCATCATTTATTAACTGCTCTTTTTCTATTTAAATGCTACAAGAAATGCTGAGACATGGAAAATTGGTAATGATTAAAGGTAATGTGTGTAATTCATCTATTTGAATTACACCCAATAGTGTGAACACTGTGGTTCTTTCAAAATATTCCTGTTTGTTTGAGCAGCTCAACATGTACATGTCAATGTCTGGCTCTGGGGTGGTTTAAAGGGATAGTTGAAAATTTTGTCTTTATTTACTCACAGTTGTTCCATACTCATTACGTGGAACACAAAATAATATATTTTGATGAAAATTGGGGTCTAAACAACATCAAAATCCAAATATTCCGATTGAAAAAATTTGGGGAATTACATCGTAATTCCATTTGGTACCAGTAGCAGGTCAGAAATGACACACTGCATCTTTAAAATTTAAGCTGTTATGTATGGATAATCTATTGCAGTATTTTTTTTTCTGGCAAATGGTATATAAACAATGTGCCAATTGCTCAATAACTCCAGATGTATATGCCAAAGCAAGACAGCAATACTTCCCTCCCTCACGTGGCTTTCCTGTAAAGACCTACCCTTCCTTTAAGTCGGAGCATGAGTTTGTGAATCTAAATATCTTATACGCTTGCAGTCCAAATAAGGTCTGTGTTTCAGACTTGGCTTAAGTCAGGGACAAAACATGCATTTTAAAACAGTTCTTCCGCCCCTGACAATGGATATTTGCTGTAAATAAACATTTCTGTCCCATGGTTCCTAGCTCAGCTCCTAAAGCAGCTATTACAGTCAGCATGTGTAACAGGAAGTGGGAGTTGGAACTAGGAGGAACCAGACATCCAGAAATTTCAGAAGCACACTGTTCTCTGTTGCAAGATAGGCACCACACCTCAAGGCAGAGCACATCAGGTTTAGATAACATCAATAGACAAACTGCACTTTCTTTCAGTGTATAAAATACATTTTAAATCTTTTAGTACTTACAAGAAACAAGTATTCAACTCAAAAGTTGAAGACACAAATGTGGGGAATTATAAGTTTGGTTCAATGAACAAAGTGCATGAAATCTGCATTCCAGACAGCTGCTGCTGAACAATAGAAAGTGTGTGCGCAGGAAAACAATACAGTGTGTCTTTGGACATGGCATACCACAAACATCCTTTAACTGTACAGCTCACCTTCCCATTCATAAAGAGAAGCCGGGGAATACAACAGCTCTAATGCAAAAATATAGATTAAAAAATGTATTTCATTACTGAAAAATATCAATAAAATTAGTTGTGCCATTTAAACCGGATTTCTTTACACCAGTATATCTCAACCAAAGGGGACCCAATAAGCCTTAAAGGGGATCTTTTATGTCCTTTTTCAAAAGATGTAATATAAGTCTCTGGTGTCCCCAGAATGTGTCTGAAGTTTCAGCTCAATACCACACAGATCATTTTTATAGATTGTCAAATTTGCCCCTATTTAGGTGTGAGTAAAAACACGTTTTTGTGGGTGTCTCTTTAAATGCAAATGAGCTGCTGCTCCCGGCCTGCTTTCCAGAGGAGGGCGGAGCTTTAACAGCTTGTGCTTTGGATACTTAAAAACAAAACTGGAGAATCTCACGCAGCCAAAATGTCAGAAATTGTCAGTAAGGGTGTTCAGCTTTACATTGTTCGAACCGGAGTCGACACTGATGAAGAGACTCAGGAAGAAGTTACAACTTTTATAATGCAGCTGGACGTTTCTGAATGGTAAAGTTGATTCAACTCATCGATTAGCATATGTATAATCATGTTAATCTTTTGTGCAAATCCAGCGTTGAACTGACCCTTGTTTGTTGAGAGCTCACAGACTCAGGTAATTCTCCCTCCCTCTCTCTCTCGTTCGTTCTCGCTCAATAACTGCCTATCAATGGCTCAAGTTTCCGTTACTAGCTGATATAAGTGAAACAATTGACTCCAGTCCTTTGAATTATTGAAAAATAATTATACACGACACGAGTGCATTATTTTTCTGTAATTCAATAGCCTAATGTTAATTATTCCTTACTCATTATAACAGAAGTACATTTCAGCACAGTTAGTCTTGGACAAAGGTGTGTGTGTGGGGGGGGGAGTATGAGAAGTATGAGAACCACTGTTTTGCACAATATTTATGAGTGCTCTGTATTCTTATGCTACTGTGGATACTGTGCTGTTTGCTCAAACAACCTACACTGTAAAAAATGATTTTATGGTGAAGTAAATACTACAGAAAAAACTAATGTAATTTTTACATGAAAAAGTTAGTTCAGGCAAGAGTAAATTCTATATTAGTACTCAATTTAAGCTTGTAGAAATTAAAGCGTAAATATCAACATTATAAAATGAAGTAAAACTACTCAACTTTTCTGATACTGGTGTTCCCATCATTCACTGGGCCTTGAATAATTAATGAGGTAGATTTTTCGCTGTTTTCCAGCTGTATTTACACTGTTTTATCATTGCTTTTGTGGTTATGTTTAGTAACTTGCCATTTTGTGACATCTGGAGTTCATTTTCTACTCAAAATGGCGCATTCACACTCAAAAACGATCCATCGAATGTTACCTTCATTGTGTATTGTGTACCAAGTATTGAGGGCTCTGTGTTCAGGTGCCACGTTATACTTCTAAAATATAGATTTGGTGTTTACACAATATCTATTGTATTATTTACTTAAGATGTTTCCAAGTAAAGCATACACTTTAAAAGTGTATTGTTTGAGTAAAATGTATTGCAAAGGAAACTTCAACTAAGTAGAAGTTACTCAACCTTTTAACTTACTTGCCATGTTAAAATTGCTTATTTTCTTTGTTAATTTTACTTAACTTAGTAAGTAGAGTTTATTTAATTCCATGTGTAAATTGACTTAAATATGTGTGCAAAAACTTGCAAAAGTAAATTGTACATGTTTTTTCAGTGATGGACTCTTATGTAAAAAATTCAATAAATCATAATATATTTATAAGCATTACTTAAGTAAAATTTACAAACAAAGAGTCAATAAAATCTACTGGGAATTCCCAAGTGAACTTAACAAACATTTCTAATTAAAGCTACTAATATTTATGTTTAGGCTTTTACTTGGCAAATTTTTGTAAATTGACTAGCCTTTTCTGAGTGAAAATTGTTTCCAAGCTTTTTTCAAGTAAATCCTACTCCAAATTTTTTCCAGTGTACCCTGCAAAAACTAATTTCAGGTAAATTTCTAATGAATGGCAGGGAGGTTGGCATTAAACACACACACAAACACTTGTTTTTGTTAATTGTGCGGACATTCCATAGGAGTAATGGTTTTTATACTGTACAAACCGTATTTTCTATCCCCCTACACTACCTCTAAACCTAAACCTAACCATCACAGGAAACTGCACATTTTTACTTTCTCAAAAAAACTCATTCTGTATGATTTATAAGCCTTTTGAAAAATGGGGACATGGGGTAATGTCCTCATAAGTCACCCTCTCCTTGTAATACCTATGTCATACCCATGTCATTATACAAATTTGTGTCCTGATGTCACAAACACACACACAAAAAAAACATCTCTATCATGGTGCTAACTGAATAGTCATACATTCCTTGGCCTTTAAATGGAGCTGGAAATGAGCCCTGCGTGATGCATGTGACCTTTAGTGATGTCCAAAGATGCACTTACACATACACACCATTGCAAAAACCTCACATACACATAGTCATACTTAAGTCTCTTCCTTTCAGCCATAAACCAGCAATTAAGATTCTGTTACACACAAACACAAACAACACACACACACACACACACAACGGCAGAAAGCTGATACAACTATTTTAGATGATACAGAAAGGTCAATAGAGTTTTTTTTGTGTGTGTGTGGGGTTTTTTTTTTTGCAAAAGGTTAAAGGGGAGGAACAGTGACAATGAAAAGTCGTTAAAGCCGTTTGAATGCTCTGACAATGCAGACAGGATTTAAAACATGGCGGCAAATGCACTGACCTTAAATGACACAGCAGTGCCTATGTTAGATTTACTGCCAAGCTTGCGTTCTAACCAATCCAACACATTAGCATTATACAAAAACAGGTTACATGCAAAAAGACAACATGTACAGCAACAGTCTATCCACATAGAACAATCAAATCTGATTCCTTCAAAAGCCTCCGGCACAGTCCCGCTGGTGTGACTAGGGTTCAAACCCACAAACAGAAAAATACAAAACACACACACACAGAGTAGGATGTGCTGCCTAGAAAACCACAGCAAGAGAGAAACCACAGGCAGGGTAATAACACTAAGACTGCAGCATTTCTGACTTGCAGCCAAATAAACGGATGTAAAAAGAAAAGGAATTTTTTCCATCTCTACACCCCTCTCCTCTCCCTCACTTCTGAACCTCTGACTCTGTGGCTAGCTTCTGCAGAGCTGGTGTTTGGATGGCTATCCTAAACCTGGAGGTTTAAAAGTTCAGATTTTTCTTCAGCTAAAAGCATGTTTACAGTCTGAGACTGTAATTCTAAATTCTCATACCTTAAGTGCACTCAAGTAGGTTGTGTTTTGTTGAATAATAAAAATAAAAAAATCTCATGAGAATTCTTGTGTTTTGAGAATCTTGTGAGTGAGGGTTGGTGTTTGAGTATGGACAAAAATAAACAGCATATTGAATTGGTTTATTTACTACAGATAAGATAAACAGAAAATGTCAAGAGGTTAGAAGATTGTCGAGAGGTTTGAGAATGAGGTTAAAGAATGATGAGAGATTATAAGATGATGTCATTCAAGTTAAAGAACATTAAAGCTAGAGAATGAGGTTTTAAAAGTTAGAAACTGTTCAAAGGCTTCAGAATAAGATTACAGGTTAAAGCAAACTCAAGAGGTTCAAAAATGAGTTTATTATTAAAGATTTATAAATAATAAAATTCTAGCTGATACAAGTATGGTAGATATTAAAATTCAATACAATTTAGTCTAAATAAATAAACAATTATATTGAGCATTATGATAGAAAGTATAAATAATGGATATTTAGAGATTTCTTTAAAGTTTGTTAAAGATTTTATTTAACAGTGTTAGTCAAATTAGTGTTTATAAAGATTAGCTTTATGCGAGTGTTAGATAACAGCATATTTAATCTAAATGTAAAATTATGAGTTTAATTATGAGTTTTAAGTTTAATTAAATACTCAGCGTATTTTGCTTAAAATAAATCCATAATACCGACAAGTAACTGATATGATACCAATATATCGGGCTTCCCTAGATAGTGCTGTCAAACGATTAATTGCGATTAATCGCATCCAAAATTAAAGTTTGTGTATACATAATGTGTGTGTGTATATTTATTATGTATATATATAAAATATTTATATGTATATATAATATGAATTATATCTAAATATATAAATATACATGTATACATGAAAATATTTCTTAAATACATGTGTGTGTGCGTATTTATATTTACATTATAAATATACATAGCACACACACATTATGTAAACACAAACTTTCATTTTGGATGCGATTAATGATGATCAATCGTTTGACAGAACTACCCCTAGATGTTATCTCAGGTTAGAGAATAAGGTTTCAAAAAAGTTATAAACCGTTAAGAGCCTATAAAATTAAGCTCAAGGGATACTCCACCAAAAACTGTCCCAGATGTATATGACTTTCTTTCTTCAGATGAACACAAATGAAGATTTTTAGGAAAATAATCACTGTGTGCCTATATAATAAAAGTAGATAGTATCCCAAAAAGATTACGCTTCAAAAACCACACAAAACAAACACGACGGTAATCCATACATCCTCAGTAGATGAATCAACGATAGGCTTGTGTAAGAAACATACTAATATTCAAAATTTTCAAACTATAAACCATCACTTCAGACTAACTGTCATATGGCTCCATAGACAGATTATTTTTCTAAAAATAAGGGTTTTTAAATTAAGAACTATTAAGAAGATATAAAATGGGGTAATACATGTTACAAAATGGCTACAGAATGATTTTAGAGGATGTAAATTATATAAATATATATGTATTAGGGCTGTCAACGTTAACGTGATAATGCATGCGATTAATTCAAAATTCTTAACGCGTTAAAATAATTTGACGCATTTAACGTGAAGAAATTACGGAAGCATGTGAAATAACGTACATAACGCAGTTAGATGATCTTACAGTCCATGCTGATTATATCAGAGATGGCAGAGAGAATTATTCGTTCCAGTGTCTGTTTCGCTTTAAAACACAAACTCTCTGTCATATTCTGTCACTGTATCTGAAGATCGCGAGTCCTCCCGCATCGCGCTGTTCCTGTCTGAACGGAACGTCGAAACATCCCACCGCTGTATGGCCAGATGACATGAAAGCTATGTTTCTCGGCTGGATAAAGCAAACCAGCTTCTTGCTATGAAAGTTTTGATGGATGAGGATTGCAATCAAAGTATAGACGATTGTGGTGACGTGCAGGAGTCGTACATTAAGCACGCGTGAGTCTGTTATATTGATGCGCAAACAAATCATGTATGAGCGCTCTCGACGCACTGATCGCACATTGTACATTTACATTTACATTTATGCATTTGGCAGACGCTTTTATCCAAAGCGACTTACATTGCATTATACTATACATTTGTATCTGAGTATGTGCAATCCCTGGGATCGAACCCATGACCTTGGCATTGCTAGTGCCATGCTCTAACCACTGAGCTACAGGAAAGCTATAATACATTGTGCATAAATGTATTATAGCATTGTATTTATGCACATTTCAGTACATTCACGTTGTTTTCACACACATTCAGGATAATGTTTGGATTTGTCCTGTGTATGTTGTTGTGTACTTTAGTAAATATGCGGGTCAAGGTGGTTGGTTTAGTTTTTTTTGGCATCTCCATGTGGTCCTGTTCAGTATCGCAACTTGACTTGTCTAAAATGTAAACAAGCTCTTTGCTGTTGCACATACTATACACTTTTTTTACTGTGATTTTTTTTATGGGTGCTTTGGTGTTGCCTACGTAAATGTTTGAATTATATGAAATCATATTTGTTTATTTGGTATCCTTTTTTTGGAAAGACATCTAAATTTACCTTGAACAAAGCTGAAAAATACAGTTGTGTGGAAAAATCACAATTCAATCTGATGGTTTACTTTTCTGGATATAGGCAATGATGGCAAAATGGACGTGTTAAACAAGATAAATGGTGTATGCTTAATTTCACGATAAGTGTGCGATTAAAAAATGATTGACAGCCCTAATATGTATACATGTAAATATTTCTTAAATAAATACATGTATGTGTGTGTATTTATTTATAAATAATATACAGAATAAATATACCAGAATATTTAATCTAGAAAATGTGGTTATAAAAGCTATAGAGGTTTTTATTAAGACTGTTGTTGAAAAGAATGAAGAGAGGAGATTGTAGGTTTATAGAGTGGGAGGAAGGGAGGACAGTATAAATAAATGAGAGAGGAGAAAGAAGATGATAGAGGGAGGAGTGTGGGATGTACACTCATCTTTCTGGTAGCTGCTAATGCAGTGAGGCCTCAACACACTGGAATGTGCTGGACTCACTTGACTGGACATCTAGTCCAGACTCAACAACACACAGCACCTCATTTACCCTGCAAACATAAAGCTAGCAATAAAAAGTAAACATTTATCACCAACTGCATGTGAATGCATCACTAAAATTCTTCAAATGTTTGCGAGTGTGTGCATGTGTTGGTTAGACGCCTCAACTGCGCCTCTGCACACAGCCACAGTGAGGCACTATCACATGACACTTTGATTGTCCACATGCCTGGAAAGGGAAGAACCCCTGTGGTCAGACTGAACAGACCAACACTGACCTGGATACAGCTTAAACATTTACTTCCTGATAACTATTAGCTAGTGATAATTAATATTGATATCAGAAGATCTGATCCTAGATCAGGCTACTCTGAGTGAGTCAAACAGGGTGTGTCATTAAATTTCGTCTGTCATGGGTGACAAAACTCTCCTGTCTGCCAAACTCTGCTGATGTCAACTTGCATCACGTCAGCTAAAATAAACATCAGACACATAATCAGAGGCTACTGGTGGATTTAGCCACTGCGCAGATGCTCCCCCACAGCGAAACACTGCATATCCTGGTCACATCCTCTAGGTGTGATGTTTCAGAATTCAAAACGGCAGTTTCATTCATAGCTATGCAATTTTCTGAGCAAAAAAGGTCTATTGTCTATTACTGATAGTATAGTGATGATAAGTTCACACACTAATCACTTGCAAACCACAGATTTTTCTGTTGGTTTGCAAGTTTTTTTGCATGAAATGACTGGATTTAGTCTTCAAAAATTCACCAAACATATTAAGTTAGCATATTAAGTTTGCTTATGTGTTTGTGTCTGTGTGTCTACGTCAAAATGGCAGTTTCACTATAAAGGTGCAATCACACTGTGGGCGAAATTTTGCAGGCAAAAAAAATACACTGTCTATTGTCAATAGCAAGGTTTCTGCAGGTTTTATGAAGGTAAATTTAAGACTTTAAAGGGATAGTTCACCCAAAAATTACAATTCTGTCATCATTTACTCGGCCTCAAGTAATTCCAAACCTGTATGAATTTCTTTGTTCTGCTGAACATAAAGGAAGATATTTGGAAGAATGTCAGTAACCAAGCAGATCTCGCCCCCCATTGACTACCATAGTATTTATTTTTCCTACTATGGTAATAAATGGGGGCGAGATCTGTGCGATTAATATAATTGATTTTTTTATTTCGATTTTGGCTTCAAACGATTATGAAAACAATATAATTGACGTAAAGCGATTATTGTGCCGCTGCCGCATTCCGCCCAGCGCACCATCCAATTCCTTCACAGAGGTGCGCTTCTGTTCATACAGGTTTGGAACTACTTGAGGGCGAGTAAATGATGACAGAATTTTCATTTTTGGGTGAACTATCCCTTTAAAGTCTTAGATTTACATTCATAAAACCTGCAGAAACCTTGCTATTGACAATAGTGCACTCTACAGTTGCTAAACTGCGTGACGTGCTTGATATCAAACAGCGTTATTAAAAGTGCATTAAGCCGCAAAAGAGATACTGTTCCCTAGGCTGCTTTCTGTGCGTGCGCTCTGAGACGGGGCGGAATGCGCATATGCAAAGTAGCCTATACTGTGGGCTTCGGATATGATTCGGACATGTATCCTAAACGGTCAAATAGCCTACACACAAAAATGTCAAAAAAATGTCGGCGATTATCTTCATAAACAGAGTTGGTTATGTCTTAAATAAATTTAAACAGTCACAAAAAAAAACAAGAAAAAGAAGAAAAAAAAACGTATGGGTAACAGTATATTAGATCTGTGCAGCTCTTAAAGTGACAGCAGCCTAATAAATCTGCTGCAGTCATTAATGTTAATCAAACAACAAAAGACAAAGATGAAATCACTTGCTCTGGAATGCTCTTGAATAACTTTTATAGTTTTAATAAGGTGTTATTTTACATTTGATTACTTTATTCAATATCTGTTGTAGGCTATTACATATCTGAATACCACTGTTAGAACATCTTCCTATAAAACCTAAAGCAATTTGTATTTTTGTTTTGTTGTATTTATTTTATTATTTTATTTATTTGACTGTTTACTTGTCTTCTGTAAGTGTTTTGAGGACCTATTACTTTGGTTAACCTAGTATTAGTTTTTTCTTAAGTATCGATAATTGTGAAATTTCACTGATATTTAAAATTACTCATATCATGAAATAAGACTTGTAATATGCCCCACCAATAATCGTGGTAAATAATCATAATTTCAATATTGACCAAAACAATCTTGATTATGATTTTTGCCATAATCGAGCAGCCCTACTTTAAGACCTTTTAAAGACCAAGTAAAGAATATTTAAGGGATAAACCAAAGGGAACACAATACATCAATATGTTCTCTAAATGTAAATGTCTAGGGAGATATCCATTACTTTTTAATACATTTTACAGAGAAGTAGCTTGAATACCTCTGCTCCCAACCACTATGGAAATATCTTTTACTGTATCTTCTGATCACACTGCAAAAAAAGTTGTTCTTCCTCACTATTTTTGTCTTCCAGTTTGTTCTCCAGTGCAAATGTTTAAATATTCTTAAATCAAAATGCACTTACTGGAGATACAAAATGACATAAAATGAGATTTATGTTTTATGATTAAAACAATTATCTGCCAATGGGCTCAGAAAAAAAAAACTTAATTCAAAGGGAAGTTTTCATAACTCATTGTTCTTGTGAAATTTTTCAAGACTTTTTTACATTTGCATCTCATGTGAAAAAAAATCTTGATTTAAAGATGTTTAGATATTTATATTGGAAAAAAGGAGAAAAATACTGAGGAAGATATACATTTTTGCAATGTATGCAGCATTTAATGTCATGACTTTATGAATTTAATACGTTCTGCTCTGATTTAAGACCTTTCTAAATCCTTAATTTGGGTAAGGGCAAATTAAGACTTTTTAAGACCTTTTTTAAAACCAGCAGAAACCATGAATAGTGTAGCGATGTATGAAGCCTACATTGAACTCATTTTCAAACCAAGGAGCCTTTTCATGACAAACTGAACCTGATGCAAAATCTGCACAGAAAAATCTTTCAACCTGATTTCCTGATCATGTGGATTCCAATTGAAATTTCTTGATTTTGCCCTCGATAATTGGAAGAACAATATGTGACCACAACTTAAGTCAGCGTATGTATGTCTGTGTCTGTGTACCTTCGAACGACGATTTTGAGAACCCTGTAAGAACCTTTGATGAGGATGAGAGCTTCTTGACGGGAGCCGTAGAGAGCAGAGCCGTTAATGTTCACCAGTTCATCCCCCACTCTCAACTTCTTACACTGAGCTGCTTTTCCTCCCTCTTCTATCTATAGGCAAGAGAGAGAAACAGTTTAAGTTTAAATATTATGTTTGAATATGTGTCCACACACCACAGAGGGGGAAAAAAAACATTTCCGAGGTCTTCTGGAGAAAAAAAAAGCCATTTTATAACACATTCTCTTCTTCCATCAAAGAGGATGTAGGGGTTAAATGCTTAAATCAGAGAAGCACACACACACTTGACAGAACTTACTTGCAGATAAGCACGTTTACCCACACAGCCTTGTCCATTTCACAAGTAACCACTTCCTTTTTAAAAAACATTGGGCAGAGGGGGCAGAAGTCAACTATACATACAATGTTGTACTGTAAATGCACAGAGTTCACAGCCATTCATCAAACATGTATGTACAGACACACAATACCAAGTTATTCCATTAGGGAGCCTCCTACATAAAATAGGACAAAGGGTCAAAGTTCAGCTCCAAAAGCCACATAATTCCCATACACAAAATATTAGCCCAGTCAAAACATACACAATCACACTTTCACTCAGTCACGCACATGTAAATCTCAGTTTCTAACATAAACGCACAACTTTCGTGTTTGGCGGACACATACATTACAATGGAGTATCATATTTAGTTCTAGGTCTTACATTAGAGCTCATTTCTCTTTACACAAATACACAGCTAATGCCACAAAACTTTCAAATTTAAGTCATGTTTCTCTTTTCAGCAGCTACAGGCCTCGGGGCCATATTCAGCCCTAGAGATAGTTTCATACTCGACTTAACAATCATCTTCAAATCTAGCTCGCAATTCGATTTTCATTTTTTGCATTTTGGTCTTTAGAGCCATCCTGTGTGTACACATTTCTTTTATTAAATGCATTAAATTATGAAATGGTTTAGGAGTGGGCTGTTGAGAACTAGCAGGACTATTGAGAACTACTGCATAAAACTGATTGCCATAAAATCTCATTTAGATTAGAGCAGTTCAAATATACATCTAAATGGTAAATAAAATCACATAGCCAGACATGCTATTTTTAAACAAAGGGCAAGTAGTTCACTCCATTATTTTAGACTGCAACATAAAATAGTAGTTTAAACAGAAAATGGATCTTGAAATTAAAAGGTCATGGGTTTGATTCCCAGAGATGTCACTTTGGATAAAAGTGTCTGCCAAATGCATAAAACTAAAAAATAAAGAAATCAAGATATCATTAAAGCCTACTGTATATGACAAAAAAATTTGTTAAATAGGTTTATACTGTATTTTCATTGTATTTTTGCTGAGTTCAGCATGCAACGCATCGCAAAAACAGGCTATTTTTTCTTGACTTTGAAGCAAAACCAGTAAACATAAAACGTGGATACACATGCCACCATTTTGCAACAAGTGAGCCCCCGTGTTTCAACAATGAAACCAAATCTTTCTGAAACATGTTCACACACACTTAACCATTTTTGTAAGCCTCATCCAATGCCAACTGTTGGTCTGCATTGTAGAGTAAACAGATGCATGTGTTGTGCGTGAATGTGTGTATGCAGTGAGCATTGCAGGAATATTTGAGCGTGGTTTTCGGGGAGATCAAAGACAGAACGTGTCCAGAGGGGCATAAAGAGAATATTCATGCGGCCTGAATAAAATGCTTGGTGGGGGACAGCGAGTGTCAGGATGTGGATAGAGTTCATACTTCACAAAATATTCAGTAAGATTTTGTCCCATAAGCAGAACCAGACAGAATCTGGAGACTGTTATGCATTTTCTGTGCGGATCTTGGGGGAAAATCTGCAGATATCTGTGAAATTAATTTAGAAGGGATAAAATGATTAAACAGACCAGAGAGTACCCGGTAGCTGAAAGCATATCAGCCCTGATCAAATCAGCGAAACATATTTAATAACCGAACAGGGCAACTTTGTGAATGACGGATGTTCTAATTCTGTGGAAATCTGTGGAGTTCAGTCATTTCAGATGGGCAAGCTGAGAAGCTGTTCACTTGCCGACTCATGTGACCTGAAAGAGCAAAGACTTCAAAAGAGACCAGAGATGGTTTTGAGACACAGAAGTAGAAGAGAAGACAGACATTAAAAAATATTTCATACCAATGACTAATGACTATTTCTGAATGAGTTATTGACTCTCTGAGGAACAGATAAAAAGTTTCAGGGTTGTGACACAACAGCTGACGGTTGACCAACGTCGGGCCGTCTGTGAGTCTGTTGGGCTAGTTTTTGCGGTGTGTTCTACACGTTGGCTTTAGTTGGAGGGAGACCGCCTGATTCAGCATGTTGAATCAGGGTCAAGGCCATTGGTTAAAGAGATAACTCTGATTGGCTGTTCAGCTTAGCGAACAAAATATTTTCATAACATGAGCCGAATGGAATGAAGAAAGTGAACAGCATGACTGATATTCAAAATGGTAAGTAAGCCTTGTTTACGGTTTGTAAATCTGCAGTCCTAATTTTGGTGTCCTTTTTTGAATTATGAATATGAATATGAATACAGACAGTTATTTCCTTACACACATCAGGCGCAGAACACACATGCTAGATAGCAGTCAACTGTAGTCTCTGCGGTGTGCTCAAGTGCAGCTTTTTGGCCCAGACGCAGCCGAGGTGAGGCAACAACACATTCGGCTCTTGTTGCCGCTAGATCTTTAATGACGGCTTTGTGCGTCACGGCCTTAAAATAACCTTTGGATCCACTATAAGATATTCTTGGTTTGTTCTTGACATCCTGAGGAGAAAAGACATAACATCACTCTGAAATGCTGACTGAATGACTGTCTAGATCCTCAGTGAATGAGGCCTACAGTCTTTCTCATGTATTTAGCTGGTTTAAAATGCAAAATAACTGGTCTCATGTAATGGAAACATTATTCAGATGTATGGTCACAATTACAGCCTCTCTGAGGACATCTCTCTTTCTCACTCCGTTCCTCCTTCCCATCTGCTCCAAACAGACTGTTTCCACGGATATCATAATCAACATCCGCAAAGCCCTTCAGCCTGGACTACAGGGGCTTCATCTCAATTCTGAGAGGTTGCATGCGTTTGTTGCAACACCGATGACTAGGGTTGGGTATCGTTTGAATTTGAACGATTCCGATTCCAATTCCGATTCCTTGTTTCGATTCCGGTTCCTAACGATTCTCGATTCCGATTCTTTTAAGAGGCAGGGTCAAAAAAAGTTTAGGATATTTTAAATGAGCTAGCTAACCAACGGTCTTTCTGAAGGAAATAGTCTGACCTTCTCCATCAATTTTAATTCTATGAAATTTTTACTTTTTATGAACTTTACTATGAATTT
>RJVU01061675.1:41213-97124 GCA_003731715.1 Anabarilius grahami
TCTTTTTCAACTGACTGGATGAGTGTAACATCTCAGACCTGAATATGTCCAGCAAATCCAATAAAACCTTCTGTGTGAGTTTAAATGAAATCGGTGTTCAGTATGTTCTCCAGGTGCAGGAGCAAAGTGATGTAGCCTGACCTTCCATTAGTTCATTAAACTCAAAACAAACACAGCCTTTTTCCACCCTAAAATCCAATCTGCTGCACATACTCCATTGGAAAAAGCCCGGTAACCCTCATAGCAGGTATGTTTTATGGCAGGATATGTAACACTATGGCACAAAAAGAACAAATTCACATAGTTGGCAGGCATACACGAGTGCCCCCTTGGCAATAAAAAAAACTCACACGCACCTTCTTACCTCATAAGCTGCCAAAGTGCTCAGAACTTCCACAACTCCCTGCGAGGAAGACCGGGAAACCAAAATAAAATGAGAGGGAAGAAGATAAAAGAGAATTCACCCGCTGTCCTCCACTAAATCTGTTCAACGGGTGCCCGGGGCCATGATGTAATGGCACTTTAACCGTGCGTGTTCACTCTAAGGTCTGGTTGCATTATTTAGAGAACCCAGAGTAAAGAACTTTTGTCAAACTGTTGGCGTCAGCTGGTGCACACACACCACATGGACCTCACTGAACCTCCATCCTTTGCTCTCTCTCTCTCTCTCCTTTCCTGTATGCCCACCCAGTAGTCTCATTCTCCCACTCTTTCTTTCCTTTCCCTTGAGCTCATGTTCTCCTTGGAGGCTTGATAAAAATAACTGCAACCACACCTAAGTTCCATCAGACCTGTATGTATGTGTATGTGTGTGTGTGTGTTTGTGCGAGTGCACGATTGCTTGTTTGGTTTGGGCATGAGCACTGACTTGCTCCCTGGTGATCGTGAAATAAAGTTCACAATGGGACCTTTATGGAGAGTTGAACAGTCCTACGTGACAAATCCCTTTCGGTCTCCCCATTCCTTTAATCTCCCTCAGGAGTGACCACTCCTTACATGCCATGCGAAGAATAAGAATTTCCGTACCCATTCTTCAAATGGGACCTGGTGGAAAATATGGTTGAGGAGGTGAATGTTAGGGGGAACTTTCTGCCTTTTGTGTTTATAAAAACACCCAACATGAGTAGTGAGGCCAGAGGCTACAGCAAACAAACGGCACCACTGTGACTCCTTTCCACTCACTCCTTTTCAAGATAAAATACGGTCTGAGTTTTAGCTAGAGGAGGCGAGAAACGCCTTAAATTACAAGAGAAGGACTCGAAAATTATAAGTCCCAGGATGGGAATAGTTTTAATACAATAACGGCTTTGAGAGGCAATTCCTAGTTATGCTGTCAGGGTACCGAAAAATGCATTTACACTCCCAGACTCAGAGACCGCAGGAGGGAGGGGTGTCTGTTTGTGTCGGACAGTGATGAAGCAAGTTAGACTTCACCTCTCCCACAACAATATGTTTGCTAAATTCAGCACAAAGGACATTTGGGCTGACCCAGAACTCCACACTGTATACAATCCAGTATTAAATAGTTTAACACTCAAAAAAAGAACAAGTCTATATCGTATGATGTCTCTAGTCCTGAGTGAGTGCAAAATTTGACAAAACTCTGCTAAGGTGTTATTCGTAGTTGCCAGGGCACTGCTAATTACTTGCTAAGGTGTTCTGAGTAGTTTAAGTGCATTGCTATGCAGTTGATAGGGTGGTTTGTGGTGGTTACTTACTGGCCCAAGTCAAAATATCACCCACACATCTCTCTCTCTATATATATGGGTCAATGACGTGACGCCTACATTTTCTGTCCGGTTGCATTTTTTTCAGTTAAAATTTGGTTTAAATGCATAAAAAGATACCATATATATGTAGTACCTCTCCTGTGCATGTACTCACTTTAACTTTTCAAAAAAACATTAAATAACAGAAAATTACAAATAACTAAAGTGTCAAAATATCATGTGGTGCGACCATCCGGTCATAACTTCTGTTTTGAAATGTCTTTGAAATTACTCTAAAATTTATTCAAATTCATTTTCTGCACTAACTGGCATGATTTCCAATGTGTACAAAATTGCAAAGCATTCGTATTTATATTTCTTCATAATATACAAACAAACTTTGTCCGATGATGTCCATTTTATGAAATATCGTGGTGCGACCATCAAAAAACAACCACTTTGGGACTTTCATGTTGAAATCCATTCAAAGACAGGAAGTTGCATCATATACCAATTTGCGAAGGACCCATGGAAGCAACGAGCAGGTATAGAACTCTGTCTTAAATTTGGAAAAAAATAACCTTTTTAACGGCTGGTTCCCACATTTGGATATCATGTGGTATGATCTCAAAAAACTATGAATATTGAGTTATTTCTGCAAATATATACTTTTATTACAAATTTCATAGTGACCTTTTGTGGGAAGCAAGCTTGTTTTGTTTAGGTGGCCAATTCTGTGCCTGTAAATTTTGACTGAATTTGAAAATATCATGTGGTGCGACCACTGCAGAGTGTTTTCCATGATTGATTTATGTCCTAGATTGGAAGTTGTGCTTTTATATTCAATTGATGATTTATATACATAAAGTACTTTATTTTAGTATCATTTGGAATAAGATTTTTATGTAATTTGGGTCATTTTATAAAAATATTTCAGACAGTTTGTTTGTATTGTACAATATGAGAAAAATATTTAAAAAATATATTTTTAATGTAATTTCAGTTTGGTAATTATGCATTTATTAGTCATTTATTGTTTATTTATTTATAACTGTTTCAATCTATTTTACCACATGCCACTGACAAGCAAAAACCACTGGCCATAAAACTGGGCACTGGGCGTGTTAATTCTGACCCTGCAGCAAGAAAATACACCTTGCTTGGAGAAGAGTGAAATGTTATTACAACTTAAAATATTTGTTTTCTATGTGAATAAATAGTAAACTGAAATATATTCCTGTGATCAAAGCTGAATTTCAGCATCATTACTCCAGTCTTCAGTGTCACATGATCCTTCAGAAATCATTCTAATATGCTGATATGCTGCTCAAGAAACATTTATGATTATTATCAATGTTCATATTTATTTGAAATAGCATTTATTTGAAACAGAATCTTTTGTAAAATTATAAATGTCTTTACTGTCACTTGATCAATTTAAGCCTAATGTGTCCTTGATGAATTAAAGTATTAATTAATTTCAACTTAAATGGAAGTTAACTTAAATGAAATGGTGCACTTATTTTTGCAATGTGATTTTTTTTAATATAAAAAAATGTTTATAAACTTTGTCTTCATGAAAATTCTGTGAAATTTTAATAAAATCTGCTTTAAATCTATTTTTTGTATAAAACTGATTGTTTATTGATCTCTTTAAACAGATTTTTAATGAAATTTAAGGCCTTCGTGTCATTCGGAGCGACCACACATCATGTGGTGTGACCAATAATAATTAATAAATACATTTCTAATTTCTGAGGCTGAAATATGAATCACTGATACAGCATGCTTAAGTAAATGGTATTTTTAAAACATTTTTAATCAGTTTTATGCGATTAACAGGAAAAATAAGTGTTAAACTACATTTAAGAAGGCAACTTTGAAGTTATAGAGCAAAAATATAAGGTCATTCTTTACAGAATCTCAAGCGAACTGCAAATACTTTGTTTCTGAACACTTTAATTACTGAGAACTTGTAAAAAAAAATGTTAAGGATGTTAAGGAAATTAATTAATTTTAAGATAAATCACGGTCGCACCATATGACATTTTTTAAGGCTATGGCCAATTCATCTAGATAAAAAAAANAAAAAAAAAAAAAAAAAAAAAAAAAATATTAATTTAAAATTTTAATATGAATTTATGTGTACACAACATTCTTAATGTTTGAACAATTGCAATAGATATTTTTTGTATTTTAAAATTGGCCTGTCAAAAATCCTTATACATCATTGACCCTTATTTATTTTATTTTTTTTGCCCATTCTGCCGTCCACCAGGCATATCCAATGGCATGTCCAACAACAAGTAAAATAAATTGTGCAGTTAAAGTCACAATGTAACAGAAGTAGCAACAGATCACTTCTTCTGTATTGTGACGTACATCCGAGTGAAATGGGGTATCAAAAAAATGTAAGGCGAGGACATGGGTTTTTGACTGGATAGAGGCAGATCTGAATGCAAGCTTACAATGGATTGTAAGAAATGGGCAGGGTTTAAGCAGACTAAATGATTGGAGAAGTCCGGCATACGACACCAGACAGAATAAAGAAACATCCACGGATGAATAGTTCACAGAAAGATCATTAAGATGCATAGAACATAGATGAATTTAAATAGGTGAATTTACATTTTATGCTGAATTTAATTAGTTTTTCCCTTTGCAAATGTAGTGCATTTAGTTGAATAGAATAACAAATGAAATATATTTTCCCACCATCAGAAGTCCACTGCTGGCCATTTCACTGTTTAATATAGTTGCATAATGCATGCAAAAATCCAACACAAAGAAAATTCTCACAAGATGGACTCATTGCTTTTGGTTAAATTGTTAAACAATGCAAAAGGTTTACCTGTGTCAACACATCAAGGACCAGATCAGTTCTCGTATTCATCGCGTTAATCAGAGTAGGAGCATGAAAACCAATCTGTAGTGAGTAGAGGGTCTGTATGGACCGCAGGCCTCTGCAGCAGTGAATAATAGGCTCCCTGTCTCCCAGTCCCAGCATCAGCCCTAGCGGCATGAGGTCACCCCCTCTATCGCTCTATAAATAACAGGGCGTCGCTCTTTGCCAGTCTGGCTCACTGCCCGCCATTATGCCACAGCTGGCCAGAAGGACGATCCGTCTGAGCTGCCTAGAAACCAAAAGGGTCTTACCAAGCATTGCCTATCCCACAACAGGCAAAGAAACATGGGGAACACAAGGAACACAGTTGTCTGTTTTATAGAAAACACTTGAATGCTGAATGCAAAGTGAAATGCAGACAGAGAGCGTGAAACTGTAAGAGATAAAAGAGTGCGGAACGGACATATCAAGCTGTATTTTATGACATGATGTTCCATACAAGTAGAATAAGTACTGTATTGTTCCGAATATAAGACCATGTTTTTCTTTCTTGGAAATACATCTGAAAAAAATTGAGTCGTCTTATATTCAGGGTCTCTAGACTCTTACATTTCAATATTAGGGCTGTGCAATATGGACAAAATAATCATATTGCGACTTTTTATGAATATTGCAATTGCAATTTTATTTGCGATTTTGGCTATTGTTTTTGCTTTTTCAAATATGCTACATTCTTAATGCATTCAGTGCACAAGAAGTGCTTAACAAAACATTTCACAATTAAATGACTTCGTATTAACAGCTTGATAAACAGAGATGGCATATTTTGGTATCTTTTGTCGAGTGTTTGTATTAGTCTTCGGAAGCCGTCTTTACTGACGATGTACACAGGCACCATGTCTTTGCATATATGTAAGGCGATCGCGTCGGTAATTTGTGCCGTTTTGATCCTTTCTCATAAGGCGTGATGCTTGCAAATGCTTGAACAAGGGATACTTGTTCAGTCGGTTCAGGCTGGCTTTGAGGTGCTATTGTTAGTTTCGATGGACTTTGTCGACATGCATTGATCATACAGTTTTTTATGCCGCTGTTTTAAGTGCTAGAACAGGTTTGTTGTATTGCCCCGTATCGTTGCAATAATCTCACAGGTCTTGCAAATTACCTTGCTCTCTGACACATCCTCTCTCCTGAATCCAAAATACTCCAAAATATTAATTAATTTTTTATTTTAATTCTGAATAAATAAAATTGCAGTCTTATGCGATTTAGAAACTGGATGTGCTCAAATCGCGATTGTTTTGCGATTGCGATTAATTGCACAGCCCTAGTCAATAATACACCCAACAACAATAGGGAGCGCCAAATACATGTAAAATGAGTGTTCCCCCCAGGACTGATAAATGCAGCAGAGTCAAACAACTTTCATTAAGCAGCCAAGAAATACGATGTCAGTCAGTGTATAATGTTAGAAGATGGTTAGCCCAAAAAGACGGTCTTAACGCTACCAGTCAAAGAAGAGTTTACCGCCGTCCTAAAAGCGACCACTTCGAAGAAACTGACAGTCAAGTGTGTCAGTACATAGCAGAAAAACTAAATGAGGGTCTGCCCGTAACCAGAGCCATCATCAGCTGAAGGCACTGGATATCGTTTCTTATTTGGATTAGCATTATGCCGCAGAACAAGTCTTGCCCAGGAGAAACTGCTAAGGAAAAAACATTCATATCCCTTGGATCAGATAGGTAATGCGGATCAAACAACTTTGTCTTTTGACATGCCAACATCTGTCACTGTACATAAAAAAGTCTTTTTTGAAATCTACTGGAAATGAGAACTACAGGTTATTTTTATGGTATGCCATAAAGTGTTTATTTCTGAATGTGATTGTTGGTGCATTTTACCAGCATTTACAATACTTTCAATACAAAAATGTAAAAATTTAAAAATATGCTGTATGAAAATTATTTTCAAATAAATCTTGTCTTTATAAAAGACAAGATTTGGTCTTCAAAAAGCCTTTTTCCAAAAGGTAAATCTCGAAGGGGGGGGTCATCTTATATTCGGAACAATACGGTATTTCATGTTGATTGACACTAATCTGGGAGGGTTGAGCCTCTGAATAAACTCATTTGTAAGGAAACCTGTCATAACATTTTTCACAAGACCTACAATATATGTTTGGACACAGTCATTTTTCAGCCGTAATTCACAACTTTTTCCAGTGGGACCTTTCATGGAGGAGGGCTGTCCAAGAACACTTCTCTAAAACAAGTGCTGCTTTATCAATGCCTGTAATGGTTTCCCCAGTCAGAAAACCATGAACAGAGAGCAGCCAGAGGTACGCAGCACAGAAACAGCCCCAGAGTATAAGGGTGACCTGTGTCTATATGACTTATTACTATATATCCTGTGACAAAACATCACATACAAAGTGTCTCTGATCCCTCTGGGAAAGGATGCGCTGTATGCGCACACATGAAATGAGACCATGGAAAAACAGAAAGAAAGGTGTGGGATAATGAGGAAGTGTGTGAGACAAAGAGATCCAAGGCAGATCTAGGAAGTGTGGTGAATATGGGTTTTGGCCCTCTTTTGCTCTACAGTTATCCTGACGGAAAAAACAACACACATCACAGCAGCCGGAGTGGAGAGTTGAAAATAAGTCACATGCATGTGTGGGAATGCATACGCACCAAAAGAAAAAAAAGAAGAAAAAAAAAAACAGCAATTGAGGAGGACAGAGAAAGGACTATATTCCTACTAACGTTTTACTTATAAGTTCCATTTGGCCTAGTCTAGACATTTAAAATTGAAATTTAGACTTAAGTAAGTATGTGTACATAAGTTAAGAATTATTCAATGCAATTTCCAATAAAATCAAAACTGGGATAAACACTTATCCTGAGCTATTATAGCATGGAGTGAAACTTAAGACCTAAACTAAAACCATACCATGTATTTATCATTAGGTGTATTTCCTTGGATGAAACATAATAATGTTCCCAACTGGCTCACTGCATAGCAATTTGTTCCACTGCAAGTGTTTATACATATTCAATGTGAAAATGAATACCAAATGCCAAAATCTAGGGGGAATGCAATTCAGAACATCCATTCAAAAAATACAAACATGCCCCGACGCACATACAGTATATATACACACACAGTCAGCTATCCCAGGCTTTGCTTTCATTCCACAGCAATCAAAAGCAGAGTCAGTGGGTCACTCTGGAAACCCCATAGTGCCCAGAATCTGCCATTGGCCTCCACAAGACGAGGCCTAACAGCTGCCATTCCAACCCAAATCCTCTTCAGGAAACTTCCCCATCTCATTCCAGGAAACTTAAACTCTTTCGCCTTGGTGTGATTCCCCATACATTAAAAGTGATGCATACAATTTTAGCAAAAATTATTTTGAAAAGTATACATTATTTATTTGTTAAATAAAAATCTCATTGAATAACTATTATATAGTTATATAACTAAGTTATGTTTCCAAAAAATACAGTATATGGTAAAGTAGCTTACAGTTAACCAACTAACAGGTTGGTCAATGGAAACTTTATGCTTTTTTGTTTGTTACAAGTTTTTGTTTGTTTGTTTACAATTACAAAAAATATTTTACGGTGCATGTGTGGTAAGCGGTAACGTGGTAAAAACTAGTGATAGAACATTATCAAAGTCCCTTTCAAGGAAAGTCTGTTCATTCGGCGGCCATATTTGCAACGCCTCCGGGCAACTATTTCGGGCATCCAAGACCAAGTCCTTTCTATCTGAATGGGGGAAATCCTGAAATCTCAAAAACTGCTTCGCGAACTGACAATTAAATAACATATTTCAAATCAGCAACAAAATCTGACATGAACTGTCCCATAAATGTTGTTTCTTATGCTCAAATACCGTTAAAAAAACATTTTTCAGGCTAGACGAGCCAATGCGCATGTGCAGTCCTAAGCGCGGGTCTCAGGTTTCTATGGGAACCGGAGCTTCTAACAGCAGCTGCAGTGACGCAATGACTTTATCAATCAGCGATTGGCTCGTTTACTTAGAAGGCGGGATGTATTCCACCATATTGTGCGTTGCAGTTTTTCCCATTCAACTAACAGGAGTGAACCTGAACCGTCTTTCTATATCTATAGTCTTTGACAATGTCAGCCAGGCCAATACTAGAGCTGAAAGTATTTTATTTTTTCAGATATCTTTTGAATAATTATTGTGCAAAATAATAAAAATAAATTTTATGTATGTCTCACTGGCTACTATTATTAACTTAAAATGTATTTACATGTAATTTTGATTGTGCTACATACTAAATATACAGGTGCATCTCAATATATTAGAATATCATGAAAGTAAAAAAAAATTCTGTAATTTAATTCAAAAAGTAAAACTTAAATATATTCTAGATTTATTAGACAAAGTAAAATATTTCCAGACTTTTTTGTTTTCATTTTGATGATTACAGCTTGCTGCTCATCAAAATTAAAAAAATCAGTATCTCAAATTATTAGAATATTTAATTTCAAGTTCTATTAAATTACCATTCTCAGGGTATAAATACTGGGTTTAGGTCAGTAATCCCAACAGCAGTCATGGGGAAGTCTGCTGACTTGACAGTTGTCCAGAAGACGATCATCAAGACCCTCTACAATGAGGGTAAGCCACAGAGGGTCATTGCTGAAAGAACTGGCTGTTCGCAGAGTGCTGTGCCAAAGCATATTCATGGAAAGTTGACTGGAAGGAAAAAGTGTGGTAGGAAAAGGTGTACAAGTGAAAGGAATGACCGCAGGCTTGAGAAGATTGTCAGGCGAAGCCGATTTAACAACTTAGGAGAGCTTCAAAAGGAGTGGACTGAAGCTGGAGTCAGTGCATCAAGAGCCACCGCACACAGACGTCTTCAGGAAATGGGCTACAACTGTCACATTCCACGTACCAAGCCACTTCTGAACCAAAGACACCGTCAGAAGCGTCTTACCTGGGGCTAAGGAGAAAAAGAACTGGACTGTTGCTCAGTGGTCCAAAGTCCTCTCTTCAGATGAAAGTAAATTTTGCATTTCATTTGGAAATCAAGGTCCCAGAGTCTGGAGGAAGAGTGGAGAGGCACAGAAACCATGTTGCTTGAAGTCCAATGTGAAGTTTTCACAGTCAGTGATGATTTGGGCTGCCATGTCATCTGCTGGTGTTGGTTCACTGTGTTTTCTGAAGTCCACAGTCAACGCACCCATCTACCAGGAAATTTTAGAGCACTTCATGCTTCCTTCTGCTGACAAGCTTTATGGAGATGCTGATTTCATTTTCCAGAAGGATTTGGCACCTGCCCACACTGCCAAAGGTACCAAAAGCTGATTCAATGATCATGGTGTTACTGTGCTTGATTGGCCAGTAAACTCGCCTGACCTGAACCCTATTGAGAATCTATGGTGTATTGTCAAGAGGAAGATGAGAGACACCAGACCCAACAATGCAGATGACCTGAAGGCCGTTATCAATGCAACCTGGGCTTCCATTACACCTGAGCATTGCCACAGAGGTTGATCGCCTCCATGCCACGCCGCATTGATGCAGTAATTCATGCAAAAGGAGGCCCAACCAAGTATTGAGTGCATAGAAATGAACATACTTTTTAGAGGCCTGACATTTCTGTTTTAAATATCCTTTTTTTTATTGATCTTATGAAGTATTCCAATTTATTGAGACAGTGAATTCGTGGGTTTTTGTTAAATGTGAGCCAAAATCATCACAATTAAAAGAACCAAAGACTTAAAGTACTTCAGTCTGTGTTTACTGAATTTAATATACATAAGTTCCACAATTTGAGTTGAATTACTGAAATAAATGAACTTTTCCACAACATTCTAATTTATTGAGATGCACCTGTATATGCCAAGGGAGCTTTCAAGGTCATTTTGCTAAACATCATCTGTGACTTCTTTGGCAAAATCTTCTCATTAATGGAGGCATTTGAGCCACACAACAGAGATTGATCAGCAGTTGTATTCAAAACTCTGTAAGCTGGTGGTCAGTGAATGCATTCAAGCACACAAGCTTGCATCAGTCTTCTGCTGCTCATAAAAGAGAGAAGAATGAGGTTGCGAGCCCTGAGTAACCCCCTCCTCTGCAGCAC
Source organism: Anabarilius grahami (assembly GCA_003731715.1). Taxonomy (NCBI): domain Eukaryota; kingdom Metazoa; phylum Chordata; class Actinopteri; order Cypriniformes; family Xenocyprididae; genus Anabarilius; species Anabarilius grahami. The sequence goes on from RJVU01061675.1 coordinate 51,889, forward strand.
TGCCTTTGTCTACTGTTGGACAAGGATTTGAGTCTCCACTCAACAACACAACCCGACCGACTGACTGGGCTGACTGACATATGTATTATCCCTACTGAAGTTTCCTTTATCTCTCCCCACACACACAAACTTGGTTTATCTGAAGCTAAGAAAACACCTCAGCACTACAGCAAAGCAGAAACAAAGCTCCCCCACTAAGAACAAAGGGCTTATCAGAACATTTTCTTCAGTATCTGAGGTCACCAGTGCAGGCTGGGACACCTCTGTCCTTGAGCTGGTCTGATCTCATAAATGGGGAGGAGATGGGAGTGAAGGATCCGGACCGCAGGAAGGGAGATTTTGCTCCAAGTAAGAGTTAAGACCTTGGAACGCAGGCGAACCTGGAAAAGTGACATACTTGGATGCATTCAAGGTCAGAGTGGGTGAGAATATCGTTGCTGGCTTTTAGCTCCTTCATTTATGAGGACAGACAGAGGAGTGGGGGTGGAGGGAGAAAGAGAGAGAGAGGCTGAGAGAGAAAAGGTGGGTGAGACAGCGTGAGTGAGAGGGTGACAAAGGCTTCATTCAAGGCTCAGGCTGGGGGAAAATGAGAGAGCGCTACCTCAGTGTGCTGAGCTATGGCCGCGGCCCGACTGAGTCTAAAGTTCCATTGTGCTCCGAGACTTTTAAAGGTGTGACACACAGCCATGGGTCACCACTGCAACTGAATCAACAGCCAATGACCTATATTCACAAGAAAGGCTTTTTGGTGAACAAATTACATACCAAAGAAATGTAGTGGCCAACAAATAACAATTAAGAAGATGTGCAAATAAATAATAGTAGAGAGAAATACATCAAGAATCATTTAGTCCATCACACACACAAGATTTACAGTGCATGTTTTGTTTCAAGGAGACTCATGAGGAAGAAATGCCTTTCTGTGGAGAATTGGTTTATCACATTCCTCAATTTGTTTGCCTTCACAGTCTTAACTGCCAAATGCTGTTTGCATGGACTTCCTTCTCAAACCATTAAAACAGCACAAGAACACCTAATTCGAAGTCAAAACACATTAACTACATGTTAAACATTCACAGAACATCACTGCAGAGATCAGCTCATTAACCTAGCTGCACGATTACGATTATAACAGTCATGGTTTAAAAATGTCCCAATTAAAAATGTCCAAGCTGAACAAATTACACACCTAACAGGTAAATAACTACAATTAGTGTTTCCAAGAAACGATTTAAAAGGATAGTTCATTCAAAAATGGAAGTCTGAAAAGTCATTTAGTTATCCTTATGTTGTTCCAACCTCTCAAGTTTCATTTGAGTTCATTTACATTCAAACATGGCGTGTTGCAAACAGTTATGAGAGAACAATAACCAATGGTGCTTAGCATCATTGACATCGAACCTGGCTCAGTGTGTCTGGAAACATCATATTTGAATGTACATGAAGGCAAATATTAGATATAATAATACTGAAAATTGAACATTGATCATTTACATTCAGAACGATCATATGGCTTCAGACAACTTGGAATATGTGACCCTGGACCACAAAACCAGTCATAATACATTTTTTGAAATTGAGATTTATATATCATCTGAATAAATAAGCTTTCCATTGATGTATGCTTTGTTAGGATAGGACAATATTTGGCTGAGATTCAACTATTTGAAAATCTGGAATCTGAGGGTGCAAAAAAATAAATAAATCTAAATATTGAGAAAATCGCCTTTAAAGTTGTCCTTAGCAATGCATATCCAAAATAAATTTGATATATTTATGGTAGGAAATTTACAAAATATCTTCATGGAACATGATCTTTACTTAATATCTTAATGATTTTTGGCATAAAAGAAAAATGGATAATTTTGACCCATACAATATATTGTTGGCTATTGGTACAAATAAAAAAACCCTGCGACTTATGACTGGTTTTGTGGTCCAGGGTCACATACAGCACACAATTTTTTTTATGTTTTTTTTATATTTTTGAAGCTCACCACCTCAGTCCCCATTATCTGTACATAAAACAGTGTTGTTATTGTTAAAAATAAAATAAATAAATAAAAACATTTTGGTAACTAAAATAAAGTTTAGATTAATTTTAGATTAAAAAAAAAACTTTTAAAAAAAGTTAAGCAAAAAACTGAAATAAAAATAAATTATGGTTAATAGGAAAAAACAAAAACCAAGAAATATGACAATATAAATAATGCTATAATAACACTATATTAGATGAGTAAATGATAAAATTATTTTCATTTTTGGCTGAATTATACCTTTACAACTGTAATAGTTTTAAACCACCCCAGAGCCAGACATTGACATGTACATGTTGAGCTGCTCAAACAAACAGGAATATTTTGAAAGAACCACAGTGTTCACACTATTGGGTGTAATTCAAATAGATGAATTACACACATTACCTTTAATCATTACCAATTTTCCATGTCTCAGCATTTCTTGTAGCATTTAAATAGAAAAAGAGCAGTTAATAAATGATGCTTTTAGCCATGTGCAAATCACATTACAGGAACCAATGGCTGTAATCTACTGTAAGAAGCCAACTGGCCAAATACTGATATAAATACCCTACTTACAAATCATCACTACAGTGAAGTGATTCCAAAAGTCAAACAAAACTATGCAAACAAAAAAAAGCTGAAACTTACTAACTGAACACAGACAGCTCAGAGATTATATTACCAGGCACATGAGCACATATATCAAAACCGAATTAGACCACATTAACTGGCATTCATACTGGAAACCCAACACTCACCCAGAGTCAGTATTAACACACCACTAATCACATACATGACACCCAGATCAACAACCTGCCTTTATTGTTCAGTTACTTGATCACATTCTTAACTCAGTACAGCTTATTCGACTCACTTAAAAATCCATTCTTAATATGATCAGGACAACATACATCACCGCAGCTGGACATTTCAACAAACATCCCAAAGTGATCAATCATGCTTTAGACGTGCACTGGGAAAACCTCCACCTTTTGATGCAAGTCCAGAAACAGCAGTCTCTGTGCTCTCATAATAAGGTCTCTCTCGTTGAGAGGTGAGAAGCCATTTTTGAAGTGCAGCCAAGAAGAAGCCTCCTGACGGGCAGATATTGTCTTTGTTTTAACAAAGTTCAATGCGAGGCAAATTAAAGGAACATCAAACCACTTTCCAGTACACTTGGCAATAAATTACTTTGGCGAGTTGTTATTGGACCAATGGTAGTGTGCATGTACGCAAATATTGGAGGTATCACAAATCTGGAAGTCTGACATGCTCGACGTCACCCCATTGCTCTGAGATTGCTCTATTATAGCCTCAATTGCAAATATTGAGCATATAGCAGGACTTGTTTCCGAAAAAGACAATGGTGGATGTCAGAAAGTCAGCAACCTTTGGACTAAAGTTAACTTGGATTGATCCATCACTGTCATAGCAGTTAGGAGAGGGTGCATGGTGAGAGGAGGAGCATCATGATGGCTCAATTTAGGACCTGTCATTTCTCAGTTTCCTGCCGTTTATGAATAGGGCCATAGTGAGTCTTTTGAGGTCGTAATGTGTGTGAAGTGACCTTGTCCCCTCAGCTAACCTCCTCCACACACACAAATCCCCCTCCCCCAGACTCACCTCCCTGGGAGAAAAGAGGACTTTGGAGTGGTTTTGACGGCTGGTTGAGCCCAAATGTTGGCTACGAGGTTGGCCAACAGGCATTTGGTGGAGTGTTTGATGTGGTCAGGTCCCCTGCAGAACACAGATGAACTTTGAAAACTGACTCCCTGATTATCATTTACCATGTGTCTTCACAGAAAATCCTGAAAGGACCACAAAACTTGCATTTCATCAGGATGCACTGATGTAAAACGCTAAGTATGTAATTATACCAAATTAGGAAAGACAATCTCCATACAGGCCAATTTGTTCAGTGAATAAAAGCCTAAATTCAATCTGTTCATCATAGAAATCGATCGTGTTTCTATAGAAGATTTGGACTAAACCACTTAATTCATATGGATTAGTTTTACGATCTCTTTATTTACTTTTTGAAGCGTCAAAGTGGTAGTTGCGTAGCTGTCAATGGAGAGTACAGAACTGGCTCAGATTTTATTAAAAATATCTTAATTTGTGTTCCGAAGATGAATGAAAGGTTTGGAACAACATAAGGGTGAGTAAATGATGACAGAATTTTCATTTTTGGATGAACTAACCCTTTTGTTTTGTTTGTTTAGACTAACTTTAAAGGGTTAGTTCACCCAAAAATGAAAATTCTGTCATTAATTACTCACCCTCATTTTGTTCCAAACCCGTAAAACCTTTGTTCATCTTCGGAACACAAATTAAGATATTTTTTATGAAATCCGAGAGCTTACTGATCCCCCACAGACAGCAAAGCAATTACCACTTTCAAGGCCCCCCCAAAAAAGTAACAAAGACATCGTTAAAATAGTCAATGTTACTACAGTGGTTCAACCTTAATATTATGAAGCGACCATAATACTTTTTGTGCACAAAACTACCTTTTACTACTATGGTATTTTCTTAGAAAGCTCTCGGATTTCATCAAAAAATATCTTAATTTGTGTTACGAAGATGAACGAAGGTTCTCAAGGGTTTGGAACATGGAGTTTTTGGACATGCAGCTGAGTAATTAATGACAGAATTGTTATTTAAAATGCTAAAATATTGTCTGGCAACCTGTACATATCGAATGTCTGATAACCAATATATTGTGCATCCCTAATATTTCTTTGTTACATTTTTCACATGATTACTGTCAAGAATATAACCACCACCATTTAGGGCCGATTTACATTTAAAGCATATTTAATTATTTCTACTCGACATAAATCGAAGAATATTGCAATTATTATACATTTCCAATATTATCATATAATTACACAAAAAATCATTAGACAAAGGCTTGCTGCCAAAATGTGGGTAAAAATAAGCTAATAAAATTAAATCAGAGCGTGTGCAGTAATACTTTTCTTTATGCAGATATCATTATAACATCATATCGCCCGGTCCCTACTTCACTACAGCCTTTCCTATTTAACCATTCACTCAGAGAACAAACACACAATGAACACACATGTCTCACTGATTAGAAGTCCTGTCACTCCCAGCTCGGTTAAGAGACCATGTGGAAACACTGGTGAGTGTTTGTGGTGGAGGGGACAGGCAATAAGACCCCAATATCTCCCACCATCAAAGCCTCGCTGCCCAAGGCAAAGGCAACGGGAGCCAAGCTCACATTCCTGTCACATATCAGATCCTTCCCACACCCATAACCAGCTGTGGACTTCACCACAATCAACACATCGTTCAAAACAAACAGCCTTTTATCAAATAATCGAAGAAACAATATATTTACTCAATTAAATTCAATTGCAATAACAGTGGGAAAAGGAAGCATTACCTCTCAGGACTGATGAGTTCCACACAGCAATCCAAAACTGATATGATTTAACTTTGGGAAGTTATCCAGAAACAGAAGTATGGTGTTACTGAATAACAGAAATGGGGAAGTAATCCTACTTTAAACAAAGAGATCACTTTAAACATAGGGATGAAAAAAAAATGGAAGTAGAAGTGGAAAAAATGGCTCCAAACAGGCCGCAACAGTCAAGTTCTAAATATAAAAATCTCATTCATTGTCTCAAGCAACTGGTTTTTAGCAATAAATGCATAGACAAATGCCTCTATAAGACCTACCATGATCTTTAAGGTTGTTAACAGTATGTGCTTCTGTAGATAAAATGTGTGATTTAAATTTCATTTTTAAAATATTTCCAGAAGAATTATACACTACTCATTACTTTTTTGCAACAGCGTTTAAATTTATTGTATTTTATACTTGTCTAGGGTTGGAAGTTGAAAATCGATTCCAAATTTGGAATCGGATACTTGTTATAAAATTACAATTTCAATTCGTCTTATCAATTCCTTTGTGTGCATTTTAAAGGATTAGTCCACTTTTAAATAAAATTTTCCTGATAATTTACTCACCCCCATGTCATCCAAGATGTTCATGTCTTTCCTTCGTCAGTCGAAAAGAAATTAAGGTTTTTGATGAAAACATTCCAGGATTATTCTCCTTATAGTGGACTTCAATGGCCTCCAGACAGTTGAAGGTCAAAATTACAGTTTCAGTGCAGCTTCAAAGGGCTTTAAATGATACCAGACGAGGAATAAGGGTCTTATCTAGCAAAACGATCGGTCATTTAAAAAAAACAAAAAACAACTGTATATGCTTTATAAACACAAATGATCGTCTTGCACGTGCTTCCGCTTTCCGCATTCTTCAAAAAGCTTACGGCGTATGTCCTACGCCTTCCCTATTTTACTTATGGGAAAAAACGAAACTGGCGCCGCGTTCGTTCCGTAAGTTGAATAGGAAAGGCGTAGGACATACAGCGTAAGCGTTTTGGAGAATGCGGTAAGCGGAAGCACGTGCAAGGCGATAATGTGCGTTTATAAAGCATATACAGTTGTATTTTTTTCGAAAATGACCGATCGTTTCGCTAGATAAGACCATTGTTCCTCGTCTGGTATCGTTTAAAGCTCTTGAAGCTGCACTGAAACTGTAATTTTGACCTTCAACCGTCTGGAGGTCATTGAAGTCCACTATAAGGAGAATAATCCTGGAATGTTTTCATCAAAAACCTTAATTTCTTTTTGACTGAAGAAAGAAAAACATGAACATCTTGGATGAAATGATCAGGAACATTTTATTTAAAAGTGGACTAATCCTTTAATATGACTTTAAATCATTCAAGTGCAAGAAGACCCACGCACTGGGGGGGGAGTTGTGCAAAATAACATACTCAACCCTATACTTGTCTAAAAATAATTGTAAACTATAACTTGACTATAAATTAAATTAAAGTAATTAATTTGATATATTTTGTTTAATTTTGATTATGTCATTAGCAGTGTTTCATGGGACAAGTAGTTAATTCCTCATAAAATAATTAAAAATAAAAGAACAGCCTTTGTGCTTTTTTCTGTTATTTTTTGGCTTTGAATCAAAGTTTGTAATGTTGGGTTTCATCTCTAAGCTGTTTGGTTTGGTGCATGGGTTAAAACTGATATGCCTGCTATGAAGAGAATAAATATACTAACAAAATGAAAATATATCCGGAACTAAAGCTGTTAGGGGGAAAGAAATAAAACAGGCATTAAGTATTATGCTCAACTGTAAGTTCAAACTGCCAGCAAACTTACAACAAACATTTTGATGCAGTAAAACATTTCCATCTCTCTGTCCAAAATCTTTCACCTCAAAACTCCAGCCTCTGAGAATAAGTTCCACTGACCGATTAGGAGTGGGAAGAGAGGGATGATTGGAGTGCCATGTGGTCTACATAAACGTAACAGCAGAAAAAGAGAAATGCAAGGGAAATGCGCAATGTTTCCATCTCCACTTTAACAGGAGAACAAAAAAAGAGAGGGAATGTGAGGGAGGGATGATTAACAAAGTGGTGAGGGGGGAAAAGCAGCAACAATGAGGTTTTTATACATAAATCAGCCTGTTCCTCATGTTCTATCAATGCCAATTTCAATGCAAAAGCCTTTGAGGATTTTGGGGGTTTGCACAGGCACAAATGTGGAAAATAACCAAGCATTCTCTGTAAACAAATGGTTTACATGCATTTTTCCACCACAATTTAGAAAATCACAAGTCTGGCAATGTTTTGTCACGCAGGGGACAAGTTGCTTTGAAACCCTAAAGATGTTCAGCTCAAAGGGATTACAATGGGATGCAAGACTAAGTTTGTTACTTTTAAATTCCATCTGAGTCCATTTAAAGAGTTATTTTACCCAAAAATGACATTTCTGTCATGAGTTACTGACCCTCATGTCGTTCCAAACCCATAAAGGTGATGATACACGTGGCAACTTTTTGAGCAATGTTGCCGTCAACGGGCAACCTGATGAGACACAGGGCAACTATATAGGGCAACGGACAGTTGGCAGCAACCAATCAGAGAGAAGCAAATCTATTGCCAACCCAATAAATACTTTATTATAAACACTTGTTAGTCACTTTTTCAACTTTTCAAATATTTTCTTCGTTTTTGTTAAATATAAATGACTTTCCGATCTGATTTGTGATAAGAAAAGGGAGAAGAGCGAGTTTGGCAAAAAGCAGATTCGAACCCACATCGATCGCGTCAAAAGCTACATTCACGTGCCATACGCCCTACAGCCTAACGCCACTACAGACGTTAAACGGAACACGTCTTTTTAGTGTTTAACTGAAAACATTCGATGGCTAAATTACAGCTAACGCACATTAAATTGGACACCTGTTGGTATTTTAAGCATTAAATGAGGTAAATTCCCTGTTTTGGGTTGACACTTGACAACTTACCAGCGTAAAAAGAAATAAGTTCACGCTCCTTTTCTTCGCTCCACTGCCACTGAGAGGCCNGCTTCTGGTTCCAGAACCCTTGTTGCCAACTCTGGTTGAAAGCTAAAGAATTTACTGAAGATGTCCACGTCTTTACAACCATTTCTTTGGGAGGAAATTAAAGAGATGAGAGACCTGAAAAGACTGGAATTTTTATGCCATTTTGGGTTTTACTTTGGGTTTAACCCATTTTGGGTTTTACTATAACTTGACTATAAATTAAATTAAAGTAATTAATTTGATATATTTTGTTTAATTTTGATTATGTCATTAGCAGTGTTTCATGGGACAAGTAGTTAATTCTACCTTTTCTTATCACAAATCAGATCGAATTAACTACTAAATTCCCTGTTTTGGGTTGACACATGACAACTTACCAGCATAAAAAGATATAAGTTCACTCTCCTTTTCTTTGCTCCACCGCGCTGAGAGCAAAGTCCCTTTAAGACAAGTTATTTTACTCGGCGGCCATCTTTGTGCAGCTCCTATCTCTTTGAATGGGGAAACATTAAATTCTCCAAAGCTGTTTGCCAAGCTTTCGATTAAATTTCATATTTGAAATCACCAATGCAATCTGGCAACAACTGTCTCATAAATTTTGTTTCTAAACGCTCGAAAATTTAAAAAATAAAAATAAAAATAAAAAAACGGTATTTTTCAGGCTGGATCAAGCTAATGCGCATGCGCAGTTCTAAATGAGCGTCTCTTCTATATCATTTCGGAGGCGCGCGTCTGACTGTTTCTATAGGAACCGGAGCTTCTAACGGCCGCTGCAGTGACGCGATGACTTTACCAATCGGCGATTGGCTCTTATTTAGAAGGCGGGACTCAGTATTGGCCGGCTCCTGCATCAGCATCACATATAAAATATCTTAATTTGTGTTTCGAAGATGAACGAAGGTCTTGCAGGTTTGGAACGACATGAGGGTGAGTAATTAATTACAGAAATTACATTTTTGGGTGAACTAACCCTTTATCTTGCAACTTTCAGACTTTTATGTAGCACAAGAGATGCCTAGTATTATCCATGAACTGTTTTTGTTGATAAATCTTCAAAATCTTCCAATACCATACCATGATATCTTCTTGCTGCTGGCTGAGGTCACGATGACCCATTACGGGATTTCAATTTGAGCACATGTTGAACACCTGGGAGGGGGGTTGTATTGGGTCTGGCCTTGGGCACCAGGTCCTTATGTTTGCTGTTTGAGATAAATGTCTACTAAGACCCTCAGGGCACAAAGATGGAACAAGATAGGATCAAAGGGCAAGAGATTCCATGCAGAAAAAAAGAGAGAAAGACATGCAAACATGCAGGTTGTGCTTCGCCTCCAAATCAGATGGAAAAACTATCAGTGTAAGTGGCAGCGACAAGCGACAGGAGCCATGTGCCCCAGAAGGCTCATGCAAACAGAGATAATGAAATCCAACACTGAGGAAGCCTCTGTATATCATTTTTTTTGTATGATATCCGAATAAAAACCTCAAATTGAGCGATGCAGATAGATACAGACACGTACAGAATCAGATGCAGGGTCTGTGTGTCAAACAAAGCATGTGTTTCAGGTTAAGCAGTTAACAAGCCCACTCAATGGTTATCAGATAGGCCATGATCCAACCAAGAGTTGACACTTACCGAGAACTAACCAGCCTGCTACAAAAACTCAAAAGAAACTTCTCAATATTACAATAAATCAACAATGACACCTAAGAAACTTATTGGTAATGCACGAATCTGTCTTTTAACAACTCTCTTTCAGAATGGAGTTTTATCTCAGAATCATTCAAATGTGTTCATCTTGAATGCATTATGATTCTGCTGGCGATTCATTGAGAAACAATGATCAATTGACATGTAAATGTCAAAAACCTGGGAGCGATAAAAGGGACAATATCACTGCTGCATGCCAAGTGTTAAAAATTTTTAAATTAAACACAGCAGAGCCAAGAAAATACATTTTACCAACTACACAGCCAAACCGGACTCAATGCACATTACAAGTTATCAAGATGTTTTGAGCACCATAATAAACAACTGTAAACTCCTTCTAAGACATACTGAACAGGCACAAATCAAATTAATTTCTTCCTTCTGTCAGACAAAAAAATACCAGCCTCCCCCTCATGACCCCAGTCCCTCCTCCCCACTGACTCAGGGGGCAGAGTCTGGGAATGTGATCTCTGGGGGTCTTGTCCCCCCAAAACATCTTCATTTAAGAAAAATAAATCAACACTTTTTGGTCAAATGCCGTTGGAAAGGAAATGGGGGTGGAAGGAGAAGGAATAAACATGATTCCCTTACCTCCCTGTGAGGAAAAAAAACACTACTTTCTCTAGTTGGAAGAAATGCAGTCATAGATGGGTTAAATTAAAAAGCATTAACTTAACTGAGTATTTTAATATTATTGGATAAAATTGCTTTTTCAATTATTAGAAATAACAATATATACAGTATGAAGAGTGTATTTTAGCTCATTTTATATTATTACTGATCATTTAAAAAAAATAAAAATCTTTGAACATGACTAATTTCCTATCTGCCTCGGGCTCATATGTATAAAGTGCTCTGTCTAAATTACTGCAAAGTAGTACCACATCCCAGTTGGTTTTACACACTAAATATGAAGTTAATGAGCTGAATACACAAAACAGCAAGGAACCCTAAGAAATTACTAAAACTGATCGTTATTATTACAGCCCGATTTTCATAATCCCATATCTCTGCAGGCTGCAGCTGCAGTTTTTGTGGAATAAATTAAATGAAAACCTATAATACAAATAATATGCACTCAGCTTTTGAAAGCAGATGTAATTTCAACAGGTAATGAAATACAATTTAATGCAAATAGGATGTGCACAAAATGTATATTTTACAAAATGTTAACACAAAATTCACTGTAAAGTATTTGAAAACACAAATCCTTTGAGACTAGATTTTGGATCTGATGCTAGTTGGAATGACCACTTCGACCAGGATGTACACAAAATGTATACATTTATGTGTATTTTCACAAAAAAAAAGTCCTTGTAAAATATTTAAAAACACAAATCATTTGATATAGCGGTCAGTAGATTTTGGATCTTACACTGGTTGAACTGACCACTTTAATCAGGCCGATATTTAGCCATTTGTTTGGCAGAATAATCAGCTTCACCAATTTATTGGTCCATCAAAACTCATGATAGTGAATGGATAATTAATAATATAAAATATGCAGAAGTGCCCAGGTCTTCACCTATGTTCAATCATCCACTATTGTTTGGCTCTTATGAAAACATTGATTATTCATTCCTTTCTTTGGGTTTTCATGGATCTTGAAAGTCAATGATTCACAGATCCCATGAGATTTGTGGTCTATCATTTGTGAAAATAAGAGCATTAAGGATGCTCTTGGTCTTATGTTTATATCATGTCCATTTCCTTGCCACTAAGTTCCCAAACATCCATCAATGCACCGTTGAATTTCATCCAAGCATAAACTGTGAGTTAAACTTTCAGCACAATGTAACCAAGTGTTTGAGTATAATCACTGAGACACACACAAGCATGTAGTACGAGTTTCTAACTCTTTGTAAACTCCAGTCTTACTTTAGTAATGATGAGTGGCTCGCCGTGCTCCAGCCCTCCTTTCAGAGTGAATCCCCACGGAGCGCCGCCGTTCAGTTGCACATGGATGTGCTGGAAAGACACCAGTTGCTCTACGGTCTCCATCATGACTTCTGTGCTTTCAGCTCCGTCCGACCGCCATGCAATCACGATGCAACCTCATCACGACAACCGGAGACTCCAGGCATGAGGGGGGACAGGCGGTGGGTTGGCCAGTGATGGGCTTTCCATGGACTCCTAGCGGAGGAAGTGCTTGAGACTGAATAGTAGATTTGAGTAACAGATGGAACGGCCAATTAGGACAGCGCTTTGCTCTAACTGACCAATGAAATTATAGAAGGGGCGGGAACTTTATCGACCGCTGTGCGACTGTCGGGGAAAACTCAGGAAAGTTGGCCATTATCAACTTTTGGGTCATAACTTTCAAACTACAACAGCGATAATTTACATGGAAACTGCGCTGGACAGGAACCTTCAAATGGGTTGTCAAGTAAAGCGTCAGCGAACTGAAAGCTAGGTTACCCAAACATGTATACAACAGCTCAAAAGACAATGAAATGACCAAGTAACTGAAGTAAATTGCTCTCCCATAATGTTGAGACTTATTTCAACCCTGTAATTTGAAATGCTAATCATTTTTCTTTGACGTGAGCTATAAATGAAGAGTCTCTTTAACTCGAGGCGTGGAAAAACTAAAACTAATGTAGCAAATGACAGAATGTAAAGCTATAGAAAAAAATGAATTAGATGGCATGCATTTCACATTAAAATACGTGCAGCCTAAATAGAGGGAAATTACTATATAAAGTATTGTAAGAATTTACAATAATGTTAAGATTCAAACTATCCGCTCTAAAAACGCAACAGAATAAAAGTAGCCTACATTTTTCTTTTTGGGAATGCTAAATGTTACCAGAAAAGAGACTTCAGTCTCTATTTGAAAATATTTTTTCCTCTAATCGAGTTATATAATATAAAATACACAAAACACTGTAATATGAAAAGACCACTTGGGGGAGCTGTTGTTTCATGTCATGTAAAAGTGTAAAAGTTTCAAAATCATGTAAAACATCTTGACATGATGTTATGGGTTTAGAAATTCTGGACATGAGAATACACAAATTGTATTTTAACCATTTAATTAAAGCTCAGTCTGCAGCCAGCATGTATTATCAAAGCTTCAGTGTGAGCACTTACCTTTCTTTACCAATCATTTCCACACTGATGAGCAACTATTTCCTTATCAATTCAGCTATGTGATTAACAGAAGTTCAGAGATGTCCAATTTGTCATGTTGTTAGAACATCTGCATTGAGCTATTAAGCTGGAAAGCCAAATGATCAGAGACTGCAAAAACATGTCTAAATCAATTACCTGTCAAACAGATGAGGACGGTGAGAAAATATACTAATACTCACATACACCAAGTTTGATCTAAAGAATCTGACAGAAGCGTCATAAAAAATCCCTATATTTCCCTTAAAGATATGCAATTCCCAGAACCTTTAAAAAGTAGTTTCTATTTAGAATTAATACACATAATATAACCAAAAATATACACTACATATTTTGTAGGGTTTTTTGGGAGGAGGGATTTTTTCTTCTTCTTCTTTTTTGCTGATTGTTTTTTAAATCTCTCAACAGGAGCAAAAGTTTAAAAAATAAAATAAAATAACAAGATGCTAATAAAACATTTAGTAACATTAAAGGTGCAGTATGTAAGATTTCTGTCCGCTAGAGGTCGCTAGAGGCCTATTCAAAACAAAGGCGTAGCTTGATGACGCCAAATTTGAGCGCGTAATCTTGGGACATGTGGTCTCCACCTCAACTGATGGTGCAAAGATAGGACTCGGGAAGAAATCATGTTCATGGATGTGATTATTAACGTTACTGTAGTATGAAGCAGAGAAGGACCGAGTGTTGTGGGAGCTGAACGAGGCCGCTGGAGCGATTGCGCAACACACGTTGCGAGCAGCGGAACTTTTATTATGACACAGTCGCTGGCGCCACTTCCGCTTTTCCGGTAAAAGCATGAGTATGAGGAAACGCAGCTCTGTTTATCATATTAGATACATTTGAGTGTGTTGAAATGATGTTATAACGTTACTCGTGCATTCGCTCGGTGGCTGCTGTGAGACACTTGTTTGAGACACACTGCAGTAAGATAGATCGATATTAGAATATAATATTAAATGCTGGATGGCTTGTGTTGATAAATGACATGCAATTAAAGGGATAGTTCACCCAAAAATGAAAATTTTATGTTTATCTGTTTACCCCCAGGGCATCCAAGATGTAGGTGACTTGGTTTCTTCAGTTGAACCCAAATTATGATTTTTAACTCCAACCGTTGCGGTCTGTCAGTCGTATAATGCATGTCAGTGGGAACTTCATCTATAAGAGTAAAAAAAACATGCACAGACAAAACAAAATTAAACCCTGTGGCTCGTGACAATACATTGATGTCCTAAGACACGAAACGATTGGTTTGTGCGAGAAACCGAACAGTATTTATATAATTTTTTACCTCTAAAACACCACTATGTCCAACTGCCTTGAGCATCCGGTTAGTGAGGACTGAATGCACTCTGACAACGGAAGTGATGTCTCGCGCTCATTGAAGCAAAGCGCGAGACATCACTTCCGTCATCAGAACGTGTTTTCTGACCTCACCAACTGGATGTGGAGGGCAGTTGGACATAGTGGTGTTTTAGAGGTAAAAAATGATATAAATACTGTTCGGTTTCTCGCATAAACCGATCATTTCGTGTCTTAGGACATCAATGTGTCGTCACGAGCCGCAGGGTTTAATTTGGATTTGTCTGTGAAGTTCCCACTGACATGCATTATACGACTGACAGACCGCAACGGTTGGAGTTAAAAATCATAATTTGTGTTCTACTGAAGAAACAAAGTCACCTACATCTTGGATGCCCTGGGGGTAAAGACAAACATCAAATTGTCATTTTTTGGTGAACTATCCCTTTAATTTTAAAACATATTGTATGATGGAGAAAATGCTGTATTACTTTTACTAAAAAAAAAAGCTGCATCTGATTATGCTATGTTAGCTACTACACAAAATAGTGTTTTTCTCTGAGGCGTGGTAAAGCATGGTACTCGCAAAAAATCAAGAAAATTAGATTTAAAAAATAAGACTAAACGTGTTAAGCTATATAACAATAATTCGTTTTCTGTCTATAAACGTAACCAAACAGTTGTTCCTTGTCTATTAATACATGTAAATATTAAAGCGTCTTTGGTGTTTCCATTTCTACAAAACAAAACCAGAAACCAAGGGTAACGCGGGTATGACACAATTGACAGGCGACTCCTCACACGTCCCGGAGCCTTGGTTAAAATTGCAATTTTCTCACGATTTACATATAGTTGGAAACATTTGGGATATTGTAAGTACTCAAGTGAACAAAATATATAACACTGGCCTAGTGGTTTTTGGATATTTTACTGCAAAAATCTTACATATTGCACCTTTAACATTTCAGGTCAGCTCATTCTAAACCATCGGGAGCTAGATCTCAGGCTCTGGCATTAGAAGGTGCTCCAGTTTACAGCAAAGAGCTTTTGTCAGTGTGCTCCCCATTATCTTTTTGGCATTGGTACTCTTCATGCAGGGTACCAATCTGAACACATACTAGAACAAAACACTGATCATTACATTAACAATCCCTCTGAGACTCAATGTGTTAAAGTGAACAAGGTATATATAGACCCCTAAAAGTAAGTAAACACTAAGCAGTCATTTACAAGGCACTTTAATCCTGAGTGACTTTCGATATATTTATTATGGTGATGTTAACCCCTAGCTCAAAGGCAGCAATCTTCCGATTACAGCAATAAGATGTTTCAATTAAGAAACCATATCATACTCTCTCACTACCCTTGTCAAGTTTGATCAATCTCTTAGCATTCTGCATTCTAATCCACTCATTTCAACATAAGTGTGCTCACTTTAACGCAACTCTCATACGCATGAATGCGCATCCATATGAGACAGCTGAACGCACATGCAAGCACAAGCGCCCTTATGTTGATGAATACGATTGAGCACACATGTACATTTATGCATGACAGCACCCACACATCAGCTCAGCTCTATTCTGGTCATCTAAATGTTGCTCATTTGACAATGATGTCTCAGAATTAGTTGGCATGAGAACAATAAATGTATACATTTCTATAAGTCTATATAGTGTTTTGGTGGCTTTTCTTTTTATTCTCTTTCCCACTGTAACCTTAAACATAGGTCTGAATTTCTCCCTTGACCCTTTTCTTTTTCTTGGGCATTTACTGTACAAGAGCAATGGGGTCAAAATCTGCTTGTCACCATGGCAAAAAAACCGCTCCATTCATGCAAGCATGCTTGTCATCTCCATAGTAATGATCTGACCCTGACAGATTACTGTGCCTTAAATTCACACATGCACAGGCAGTTATACGGCCGCATATTTCCAATATGCTGAGCCAGGGGAAATTTCTCTGCATCGCTCTTATCTCTGTTCGCACACATTCCTATTGCTTAGTGGCAATATTTCTTCCCCCATTTTCCATGAGTGACATGATTTGAATTCAATACATTTTGTTTGTTAAAACGCAATTTGTTGTAAGACATGCTGTTTTATAAATCAAAGAATTGGACAGTGGATCTTGCTCAATGAATAGTGCAGCCTGTTTTTATGTGTGAGAAAGTTTAAGAGATTCGTTGGTATAACACACAGATACACACACTATTCGAAGCAATAGCAAATAATGTAAATTATGTCATATATGTACTAATAAAGCTATATGCTTATATCTATATCCAAACATATCTATATAAAAATAACCCAGTGTTCAAAAGGTTTTGAAAGAAGTCTCTTATGCTCTGTCAAGGCATTTATTTGATAAAAAAAAATCCAGTAAAAACAGTAATATTGTTAAATATTGTTACGATTTAGTGATAACTGTTTTCTGATTTTCATAACTGATTTTTAAATATAATTTATTCATGTAATAGCAAAGCTGAATTTTCATCATCAGTGTCACACGATCCTTCAGAAATCAGTCTGATTTGGTGCTCAAGAAACATTTCTTATTATTGTCAGTAAGTTGTGCTGCTTAATATTTTTGTATAAACTGTGATGCATTTTTCTAGGATCATTTAATGAATAGAAAGTTTGAAAGAACAACATTTATTTGGAACAGAAAGCTTATGTAACATTATAAATGTCTTTCCTGTCACTTTCAATCAATGTAATGTGCCCTTGCTAAATAAAAGTATTAATGTCTTTGGAGAAAAAAAAATACTGACCCCAAACTTTTGAACATTAATATATATAAAAGCACATAATGCATATGATAATTATATCAAAATGATTAAATATGTAAAGATATAAGACAGACAAATAAAATAAGAAGTTTGTTTGCAATATAATCATAGTTAATAAAGCGTCACACTAGAACAGATTACAATATTATCAGAGCATTCAATAATACACAGGGCACAAAAAAAGGCATAAAAAAGATTAAAGGAACTGTTCGTAAATCGTGCACAACTTTCTGACAACCCAGATTTTGCTTCATATAATGCATTGTAAGGCTTGAGATGGACTTCTGCAATTGTCATTATGGTTAATAACTAGAGCTGAAATTAACTGGTGGGATTATTTAAAAGATAGTATGTCACTGTAAACTACCAGGCATATAATAAACTAAAGACACATTCCTAAATAATGGATGTCTTATTAGTACCTTTGTTGTCTTGGTAAGATTGTGGCTGAATGAATAACATGCGGTATTCCCCATGTTGTATGGGGAATATACAGTTTGTGTAGTATTAAAATCAGTAGATCTATGGAAAGTCCCCATAAAACCCAACGTGCGTGTGTGTGTGTGTGTGTATAAAATGCATTCAGAGAGCAAATCAGAAGCCAGTTTATTAGTAGGGTTGCCAACCGTTCCGTATAATACGGAATCGTCTGGTATTTAAGGCATCAAATTAATGAAGTGGTCCATTTGAAAGGCATACGGAACGCAGTTTGTCCTGTATTCTTAGGCATATGCTCTAAATTGAGAATTAATCATTCCTTTGAGACAAATTTGCAAACATATCTTCCTGACAATTTTTTTTTTATTTTTTTTTTTTAAGTTTATGGTTTTGAATAGAGGTTGATGTTTAATATCTGTTGGTGTAGCTATATATTGAAAATGGGTCAAATTCAACATGGAGCCACATTATATCTATGGGATTGAACCATATTATAGGGCCTTTAAAATGAAGATTACAAAAGAAAAGTTTATTAAGAATGAGAATGTAGATGGATATTGAAATATCTTTAATACTTTTAGAATTACAGGCACACAAACTTTGGAAAAATACTATTTATGGCACTCAGACAAAAATGTTCAATTGTGTTAGGAACGAGATACATTTCCAGTTTCAACATTATTTGTTCTTTCGAAAAATGTGCGACCATTGAAAATGTGTACCAATTTACTCATGGAGGTGCATTGAGATCCTTTGAAATTAACCATATTGGGCCTTAAAAATTAAGAAAAGTTTTTGAAGAATTAGAATATAAAAGGATATTAAGATATCTGTAACATGAGTTATAGAAATGCAAACTTTGGGCGAAAAACACAAGAAGTGCTTTTTGCCATTTTTGAACTGCTGGCATATAATGCAACAAAGATTGCTAACATCAACAGATTTAACTAACAGGCCTACCAATCTCTGTCTAAAAATAAAATAATGATGTTGTTCTAAAGTCATTTTACCCCCTGTAATCTGACCCCAAATTGTAATTCTGACCACCCTCTACAAAATATTGGAAAACTTACATCCATTACAATTAATATTTTGGGTTTCTTTTTCATTTATTTTTGTCTTTCTTCAGGAAAAAAAAGAAAGAAAAGAAAACCAAAAATTTGAGCAGGGAAAGTTTCTGAAATTTGGTTGATTTTGACACGAAATTACCCAAATGTGTTTATGTCCGAGAACCTTTTATACATCTTTTATTCGCAAACTTGACTGCAGATACTGAAATGACATACACTGTGTGGTACAGTACAAATATGTTGAGTGTCCCTTATTCTGTCCCTTATTTTCCTATAAAGAACCACGATTGTTCCTCCTTTCCTTCCTTTCCAGAAGTTGGCAACCATACTAGACAGCCAACAGCTAGATGAGAACAGTCAATGTTATGTCATAAGTATAAGTATTAAGTGTAAAAGCAAGAACACGTCGGTCAGAACAGCAAAAGTGAAACATTAACAATTTAATTTCAACATCTCAATGTAGCCTTAATTGAAATACAGAAGTGTCTCTTGCTAAAAGTCACTCCCCCTCCTATCACAACCGAGCTTGTAAGCGAGTGTCGCACTGCATAATACTGAGCCATGCACGAGGAAGCGAGAAACCGTACTGAGGTCGGTAAGCACAAGCAGATCTCATTCTGTTAGTTTCTTGACATCGAATTCTGGTAAACGTTAATGCAAAAAATCTAAATCATAGTATCGTTTCCAGTTCAATTAAGCAGGCCGTAATCGACACATCGGATTTTCCTGCAAATCTTCCCTAAACTAGCCACAACAGCAGTCCCATATCAGTGATTGCGTTCATCTGTCAGCTCTGTTAAAGATTCGGTTGATATTAAGCAGCGGTTAATAAAGTAACATGGTCAAAATGAGAAATTAAACTATAATGTTTTTATAAAGCTTTTATTTACATTTCTAAGAGACTGTAGCCTCGTTAGCTTGTTTGCTAGCTAGCCAGACATACAATCCACGATCCTTAGAAATATATGAAAACATGGGGGTTTTAGGCAGTTTTTCCCTATTGTGTCATGGACATATGTTTGGTGGTCTATAAAAACACAGAGCAAATCCCAAGCTCCTCTTAATGCAAGGAAATTGCATCAGTGGAATTTAAGGGGTAGTTGAGATTCAGTTCCCAGGTGGAAAAATACTATAGTAATTTATAGTAAATACTGTAGTGTTTTTGAACAATACTATAGTAAAGTACTTGAATTAATTTGTTGCAACTCTATAGTTGCTGTGGTAATATAAAAACTATGGTAATATAAACAAATTACGTTACCCAATAATACTGTACTAAGTTTTCTTTAATCTATGGGGTGTATACTACAATACACTACAGTTTACTGTAGTAAAAACTAAAGTATACTACAGTATTTATTACAGATGATCAGTTCACTATAATTAATATTATAGTATGCTGTAGCATTCATTAACAAAGTGTTGTAAATACTATAATATATACAGTATACTACAATTTACTATAAAACACTATAGTATTTACTGTAGTATTTTTCACCTGGGTTCTTTTGGTAAGTTGTGTGACCACCTAAAAAAACAAAAACAAGTATGTGATATATGTGCAATTTTAACTAATGTTAAAATACATATGTCACAAACTTATAAGAATGGTTGTCCAGTTACAGGATCTAACATTACATTTTCATATAAATTGTATCCTAAAACTACCTAAATATCAATTTAATAGAGAATTGTAATAAAACGTATAAAGCTATTAGGAACTCACTAGAAACACTAAATACATATTTTAGTAAATATGGGATATTTAACCCAAAAATAAAAATTGTGTCATGTTACTCCTGTCATTCCAACCATGTACAATTTTGTTCTCTGTGGAACATAAAAGAAATGTTTCAGTTTACCAATTTTACCATTGAAAATTTCAAAATATGTTCCTTTTTTTGTGTACCACAGAAGAAACACAATACAGGTTTGAAACAACATGAGGATGAGTAAATAAATTATGACATTTTTGATTGAACTACCCCCTTAAACTATTCATATTCTGCCATATTATACTGCTAATGTAGAAAAATCTTGATTGATTGTTTTTGTCTTTTCCAGTTTTGTGAGTGATTGATGTCAACGAACATAGGTTTGAAAGATGAACCGGGGCCGGGGAGTGAGAAAAAGAACTGCACCAGAAAAATCAAATGCCCTAGAAACTTGTGACGAGGAGATATGTGTGGAGGTTCACCATCTCTTCAACAAGGTCAGAGGTTATGTTCCCCCTACTGGAGGAGAATGGAAATTGCCTGACCCAAGTGTGGTGCTCTGTTATCCTCATGCAAGTCACCCACGTTTGCAGGCTCTGAAACAATCACTAAATGAAGTGAAGAATCAACTCAGCGATAAAGACCTGTCGGTATGGCACCAGCATACTTGTTTCACCAACAGAGCAGGCACCGTTACAGCCCACCTTCGCTCCACAACAAACGCAGAGCTGTGCACGCAGGCTTGGGCCAAGTTCTATGAGATTCTTGGCACTTTTAAACTTCTTCCTGACAATGCCTTGAAGAGTGGCGAGTTGAACTCCATACACTTGTGTGAAGCCCCTGGTGCCTTCATATCAGCTCTGAATCACTTCCTAAAGACGAGTGGCCTACACTGTGACTGGAGCTGGATTGCGAACACACTAAATCCATACTACGAAGCCAACGGGCGTGGTTGCACTATTACAGATGACAGACTCATCACACACACTCTGCCTTGGTGGTTCTTTGGATCCGACAACACAGGCGACATAATGCTTCAGAAGCATCTGCTGGAACTGCCCAGATTTGTGAGCAACATGCGCTGTGTTGATTTGGTTACAGCAGATGGAAGCTTTGACTGTCAGGGAGACCCAGGAGAGCAGGAGAGATTAGTTGCTCCGCTACAATATTGCGAAGCCGTTTGTGCGCTGCTGCTGTTAGGAACCGGAGGCTCATTTGTTCTGAAGATGTTCACGCTATTTGAACACTCATCTGTCTGTCTTCTGTATCTCCTTGCATGCTGCTTCCGTTCTGTAAACGTCTTCAAGCCAGGCACAAGCAAGTCTGGAAATTCAGAACTGTATATAGTGTGCTTGGACTATCAAGCCAAAGAACAAATTCGACCATTGCTCTCAAAGTTAATCCGTAATTACGGGCCAGACCTGTCAACCACTGTGGCGCTCTTTCCACGCCACTGCATTCCAGACTCATTTCTAAGTCAGCATGAAGAGATATGTACTTTTTTCCATGCATTGCAAGTTAACACAATCCAGGAGAACCTTAAGCTTTTTGTAGAGATGAGTGTAGAACAGCGCAGGCGATTGGAGCAGCTCAGGGAATATGCAGCAGAGTTTTATACGAAACGTTTCAATGTTCACTATCTTCCACGGAAAAGCTGGGTTTGCCGTGGTGGTGTGGCCAGATGGGTAAAACACTGTGAGAGGAAGCAAATGGGCTCTTTCAATCAGCGCAAAGAAATGGAACTTCAGAGATGGAAGCAGCGCCTTGCTCAAGGAAATTATGGGGCATTAATAGAGAAGCATCTTGCGGGAACAGAAGGATGTGAGATTGTACTTAGTGGCCCATTGGATGAGTGCGATTTGGGAACCTGGTTTGCCCTTGAGGGTGCTGCCCTGCCCAAAGTCTGCAGTTCCACCTTCTGTGATCAAGAAATGCTAGACTTCCTGAATGAAGCTCTGGAAGAGAACCTGAGGGTCAAGGCGGTGAATCATTCAGACAGAGCCGTGCCAATATGCAACTCCTGCAGGACTGACTCCCCTGTAAGCATCTTATCTGAGATTTGCAGCCATCCTGATGTGACATCCTGTTTGGTGCTGAGATGCCAGTCTTGGTGTGATGGTACACTTGAAGGAGTTAAATTCCAGCCAGAGTTTTTGCAAGGACCCTCCTGTTGTGAGCTACAGGATTCCACGTTGCATGACGGACAACCAGACTTTCAACTTGAGCTTCTCAACGCTGTGCTTTATGCTCTGCAGAACCAGCGTCTTGGGTCAGCCCTTGTGATTCCCTTATGTTCGGCCTTAACCCGCTTCACCTCCGGCCTAGTTTTCACACTCCACCTGTGCTTTCGTTACATCACATTCCGTTCCTTGTCTGGTTGGCCTCATGCTGCTCTTGTGTGTATGGGTTTCTCTCCACCTTCAGTCCTACCCCGGCTGCTGGACTTTCTCCGGGACGTGATGGAGAACATGAAGAAAGTTAAACTTGAGCTGGGGAGGCAGGTTCTGCAGTTTGTACCTTTAGAGGAACTTCTCAGAGGGGAATTACCTCGTTTCCTGTCTTCCTTCAATACTGCTGTCATCCGACAGCAGCTGCATGTGCTCATGCAGGTTGAATACAGCACATAATGCTAGCCCTATATGGCTATATCCTCTGGGAGAACTTTTCAGTTAGACTATTTTTGAGTATAATCATGCCTCAGTTTACTTCAATTGAAGCCGTAGCTTCAGTTTGTACCAGTGCCACAGTGCATATTTAGGATATATTGGGTATATTGGAACACAGAATATATTGTTTTGTATATTTATAGTGGGGAAAATCTTTCTTTAAACTTTAATGTGCTGCATATGACTAAGATTTTTTCTTGGATATATATTTATATAACAGCATATGCAGTTCAACATGTTTATTTTAATATTTATGTTTCATTGCCTATTTTTTTTAAATGGTTGAAATTATATGAGTTGCCTTGATAAATTTCTCTGTCCTGGCTGATTTATTAAAACCTTTCTTTAATGGACATATATGGAGTGTTTTTATGAAATTATCTAGTTGTTGAGGCCATAAATAGCAACAAACAGACCCCCAGTTTCACAGACAAGGCATAAGCCTAGACTAAAATGCATTATTGAGCTGATTTAACTAGGCCTGTCACGATAACTACTTTTTGTTGTGCGATATATTGTTCCAGAAATAATTGCAATAAACTATATTATTGTCATTTTAAGACCATTTTATGCCACTGAATATATAATTATAATATAACAGCATAATAATGCAAGTAGGCCTACACACTTTCAAATGACAACAGCCATTTATTCTTTAGATCATGGAAATGAAAGATCAAAAAATGTTATATTCCAAATAAAAAACTTGAATAAATGGTAAATATTTTTTTTTAAAAAGTGCAAAGTAACAAGTAAAAAAAAATGCAAATGCACAAAAGGCACTATGGAGATTTTCCATTTACAGATTTTTCCCTGACCTTCTTTTCTCAGTAAAGTAAGGATGCACTATTGCTGAAAACAGAAACCCTACTTAGCAGTCAGATGTCCGTATGAACAAAGATATTTATATTTGCACTGGAACAGTGGATTGCGGCTTTGAAATTGAGAGCATTCAGACTTGTTCTTCCAAACTGTCTGTAGTTGTCAGGAAAATACTATAACGCCTCAAATAACGCCTTTTTTTTGTGTAGGAACTGCAGATGACAGCATGATTGGCAAAATGTTGGTGACATTCCTTATCATGTAAACATAATGGGCTATATATTCCGTCACCAAAAATGATGTACTTATATTGCGCAATAAGTCGATATATTGATTATTGCGACAGGCCTAGTTTTAACAAAGTTTTCTTAAAATATGTCAGTGCCATTAATGTTTTTTTCTAAGCCATGTTTATTAAAGCTTTCCTGTAGCTTTCCTGTAGCATGTTTATTAAAGCTTTCCTGTAGCTCAGTGGTTAGAGCATGGCACTAGCAATGCCAAGGTCATGGGTTCGATCCCAGGGATTGCACATACTCAGATACAAATGTATAGTACAATGCNATTGCGACAGGCCTAGTTTTAACAAAGTTTTCTTAAAATATGTCAGTGCCATTAATGTTTTTTTCTAAGCCATGTTTATTAAAGACACTTAAATGTCCGAATTGAACTAAGGTCTAATCCTGGCTTAATCCAAGCCCTGTCTGTGGAACCAGGCCAGAAACTGTCATCAAAATGTAAGGTCAAATGGCACTGTATACATATATTGTGTCTTATATACACTCCTTGGCAAAAGAGAAAAAAAGCCCAAGCCTAGAATGGCTAAGCAGTATCCTTTTAATTTTCTTAACCACAAATTATTGGTCAGGAATTTTGCCAAATTTAAGCAAATGCACTACTTAAAACAGTGAAACATGGAGGAAGAGGTGACTGTGTGGGGAGCCTTCTTAGCTGTTGGTATTGGTGAGCTTTGGAGTACAGGAGAATATTGCAAAATGGCTTGCTTCCCACAATTGAAAAGCTGTTATCTAAAGAGGAATGATCAGATGTTATTTTCCAACAAGACAATCCTCCTGCCCAAACTGCAAAGACAACCAAGTGGCTTGAGAACAAGCCCATCAGGCTAATGTTTTGGCCTAGTCAGAGTCCAGATTTGAACTTTATAGTGAATATTTGGTCTCACATTAAACTCAAAATAACTGGGAGACATTTTTCAACTATTCATGAACTGTTTGAAGGCACCAGCATTGAGTGGAACAACACTGACTCTTCTTCCTGTAAAAAGCTGTCTGTAAGTTTACCCGAACGGCTTGAATGTTTAAAGAAAACAAAGGGGAAGGCTACTCCGTGCTAAATTACTTTATTCACAGTATTTGTGCAATTCTTGCTAATTTCCTGACCACTGATTTGTAATTAAAATGGTTAAAAGGCCGCTAAATATTTTACCATTTTTGGCTTAGCCCATGAGTGTATGGTCGAGAACATCATATACATTTGGCACTTGTGTGGAATTGTATTCATTAACACTATGCTGAAACTGTAAACTAGTCCTTAATCTTTTGCATTGAACAGCATTGTTTTCAAACAAAAGTGTGTTTAGGAATTAATGAAGTTACATTATAGCTGTAGTAACTGTAATAACATTATAGCTGTTATAATAATGCAACTCAATTTCCTTATTTTGCCTTTCATTTTCTTCTATTGCATATATAATTTTTTAAAGAAACAAATGAACGAAAAAAAAAATTGTAAAGAAAACATTTGATGAAAAATATGCTGTAGATATTTCTAGCAATTGCTAAACATAAAAAATGACATTAAAAAATAGTAATTGGAGGTGCCGGTGAAAATGTTGGAAGGTAAAAAAAAATTATATATATATATTGGCCCAAATAAGCCAGCAAGAAAAAAATGACCAAAATGGGACATGGGACCATTTGCTTGAGATTGAGACCATTTTTTTATATATATATTAAAATTGGAAGTAAATGACCATCTGATACATACAAAGAAGACAGTGGTGCTTACAAATACAGTACAGTACGTAAGTAGAAATCATTCAACTGCAGGGTCATATTGTTACAGTGTTCATTGCTTTATTGAGAATATTAATTTGTAAGAGTATAATGGGGTCCAAAAATGTGTATCCTCTCCTAGTTTCCCAGTGTTGGTTGTTGTTCTTACGTAGAATATCAAAAAATAAGTATTGCCCTGGCCAACCCAATTTTTGGTATGCATTTGCTCCTTTTCCTTAATAAATATTGTGAATATTTCAATGTTTACCACTTAACTCTAAGTAAAAAGGTTTTGACATAATAGTAAAGTGTGAGCCAGTGGCTATGTTATCTGAGTTATACATTTTTTATGTTGACAGATGTGGTTCCAGCTGAGTGACCCAACAAAAGACAGTGAACAACCTATGGCCATTTTTCTGTCCAGAAATGTGTTTATGGCATTGTCTACAAATATGTGGAGAAGTGCCATCTTATGTCTCGTGAAGGTAAATGTTTCTGCACATATCTGACAAGTTCTCTTATCACGCCCACACATTGTTTTCTCATTTCTTCAATGTGAAGAACTCCTTTCTATCCACTGTGATTATTTTTAGCATGGATGGATTTCTGCACAGCAAGAGTGAGAGTTCTGTTCTCGCATCTGCATCTTATTCTAGACAATAAGCTGTTAAGCCACAACCACTTGTGTAACTGTATAGTTTACCATTTTCCCAGGGGCAACAATTTTTTTTTAAATCTACAAAATATTAATTTTAAAAATTATGTAAAAAAAGAAAAAGTAAACCAGTCTAGATAGTTTGTGCTAAATAAAATAAAATAAAAATGCCCCAAACTTTAAAACCAGTCTAGATAGTTTATGTAAAATAAAAATAAAAAAATGCCCAAAACTCTAAAACCAGACGGAAAAAAACAGATCACCACTAAAGCTATTTAAAGTCCCCGTGAAATCAAAATTAAAGTTTTTTTAGCTTTTAGTATGAATATGTTAACCTTAAGGTTATGAATAAGCTGGTTTGTTCCAAAACAATGACAAAATTCTCATTTAGGAGATATAAGCATTCAAAACTTCCGCTAAAACGGATCACGGATTTTCATGACATCACTGCGAACTTCTTCTGTCCAATCAAATGCTCTCTAGAATCTGAATTCCCACCCCTTCCTACACTATTAACAGAAGCTGAAGCTGCGGCTGAAATCGGTCATTTGTTCACACATTTACTAGTTTCTATATGGTGAATGGCACATAATGCACTATCTAGAGGATAGGGAATGATTCAGATAGTGAAATATGCTTTCCATTGATGCGAATAAAGTCTGTTTTCGCGTTAGTGTCACGTGAACTGCCGCAGCGCGAGCACAGTCTGCTCCGGTCCAGAGACAGGAGAACACAGAGCGGATCATACGTGCGAGTCGGCACAGACCACAAAACATTCTGACATATTTGTATTCTACAAACAATGCTATATTTTAAAGCAATATGGAGGAGATTTGGAGGAGAAACGGTTAGAAATTATTAGGAATGTTGGGCTTTACGAGCTCAACAGCTCTGGCCGAGCTGTGATCTAGGTGAAACGCTATTGGCAATTTTTTTTAAAGGGGAGGGGCTTCTAGATATAACCCGCCCTGTCTTCCTGTTTCATTGGAAATGACGTCAACACAGTGAATAAAGCTGCATGTTCCAAGGAACTTCAGTGGGCCTTTAAGCTTGTTTTGTCAGCCTGTATACTGTTAAAGCCCTGAGCACACTCATTAACATGTATAGGATGGGCCACATGAGCATTTTGATGTAGTAAGAGTTACATTGATGAATACAAACACACATACTAGAGTAAATTTTGCACACTTTGCAGAACAGCAGCGGCCACCTGCTGTGAAGGTCTTTAATGGTTTATAAACCATCAGGACTATGAACAGATTCATAGTTGGAGTGGGATTTCCATGGATGTTCCTTTAGCCTCATTACAGTATGTCTGATGGTAACTATCAGCTTAACTTTTTCTATGAATGCACATTTTCCTGAAAGGATTCGGTAATATAGGAATATACTGCTTAAAGTGAAGTGACATGCATTTGCACATGCGTAAACACTATGTCGCTAATGGCTGCACTGCATATGGGATTATTCACAATAATATCTCTTTCTGAAATCTTGACATATGCACACATTCAATAATCCTGTGCTTTTGGAGCCTCTTTCTAATGTCACTCTCTTCTAGTCTCTAGTGGAATGAAATGCATTATGAGTTAAACATTAAACTGATCTGTCAGGGGAAACCTCCATAACTCTATGGTCTCAGCACTGAGTTAGCAATGCATGCCAAGACGTGATATATTAAAGAAAGTGCTTTATTTTGTGGAGTGTTTCAATAATTCATGCAAAATTTCTTATAGGATGCTGGTTCTGTTTGCAGAGCTGTTTCTGTTGAATGGTGAGATCAAAGTCAGTCATGTTTAACTTTTCTTTTCCATCATTCCTACAGTATTTTTGTTTTCACACACTCATTTTCCAGACAGTATAAATTACTCTACCACTGTCTCTTTGTGCGCATGCTCTGTTCCTGAGAAAAAATAAGCTGTAATTTGGAAAGTTCCACTGCTGAGTGTGTGTGTGTGTGTTTGTGTGTGTGTGTGTGAGTGAGGACGCATCCATTACTATTAGTACTTCAGCCTGAGCACTCTTGAGTGGCAGATACACAGAATTTTTGTTTAGTCAGCCCACGTGACCCTTTCAGATAAATTACTAAATTGAACCTTTTCTTTTTAAGCTTTGTTATTTAAAAAAGGACTAAATCTTTCACTTAAGAACTGTCTTTAATCTCTCACATTTTCTATCTTTCTTTTCTGTCTAATCTTATCAATCAAACATGTATCGCCTATTACACTATTAAAAAAGATTCTAGGACTGTAGGATTTTATATCAACCTGGCACTGCAGCTGAGCAGGTCTGCTTTTACTGTGGGTGCTGTGGAGGATGAACGCGACATTCACTCTGTACCTACCACGCCAGAGCCT
Organism: Anabarilius grahami; assembly: GCA_003731715.1. Taxonomy (NCBI): domain Eukaryota; kingdom Metazoa; phylum Chordata; class Actinopteri; order Cypriniformes; family Xenocyprididae; genus Anabarilius; species Anabarilius grahami. The sequence continues at coordinate 80,990 of RJVU01061675.1, forward strand.
CCAGCCGTCATTGCCGCCACACTAGTGTTCCCTGTTGTCATGAATGTCGCATTTGAAGACATCCGGGCGTTTCAAGGCTATCAGAGGCTGATCTCCAACTTGGCGGACCCACAGCTGATCTCAGCAAGAGCAGCTGGCATTCTAAGGCTTGTGCCCTTAAATCTATCTACTGCAGCGCTGCCTGTTTCTGAGACTGCTGTTATCCTCAGTGCTGCCTGTTATAGCCGTGGCCATTTTGTGTGTTTGGGCCGCACATTGCTCTCCAGTCCATGAGTCTGCTTCAGAACCAGCTTTAGCCCAGAAGTCCCCTTCAGAGCCCCCTTTAGCCCATGAGTCCACTTCAGAGCCCACTCCTGCCCCATTAACAGGAAAAAGGGATGCTATTTGAAAAAAAAGGTCCAATGCTCAGTTGACCAAGATGGAGGAGGTCTCCCTCATGATATTTTTTCTGTGTGTGGGGGGAGGGAGGGCTATCTGAGCCACTATGGGACCCTCTAGGATTTGATATCAACCGGGCATTGCAGCTGAGCAGGTCTGCTTTTACTGTGGGTGCTGTGGAGGATGAACGCGACATTCCTACAACGCCAGAATCTCCAGCCGTCATGGCCGCCACACCAGAGTCTCCTGCCAACATGGACGCCACACCAGTGTTCCCTGTTATTATGGATGTCGCATTTGAAGAAATCCAGGCGTTTCAAGGCCGTCAGAGGCTGATCTCTAACTTGGCGGACCCACACCTGATCTCAGCAAGAGCAGCTGGCATTCTAAGGCTTGTGCCCTTAAATCTGTCTTCTTGTTTCTGAGACTGCCGTTATCCTCAGTGCTGCCTGTTATAGCCGTGGCCATTTTGTGTGTTTGGGCTGCACATTGCTCTCCAGTCCATGAGTCTGCTCCAGAACCAGCTTCAGCCCAGGAGTCCCCTTCAGAGCCACCTTTAGCCCATGAGTCCACTTCAGAGCCCACTCCTGCCCCAGAGCTCAGCCATGTGTCAGTTCCAGCCTGTGAACTCCCTGTCTGTCTTGATATGACCACAGAGGTTGTCCCTGAGTTTCTTGTCTGCCCTGTTGCGACACACGGAGGTCGTCCCCGAGTTTCCTGTCTGCACTGACACGACTCAGAGGTCATTCTGGAACTGCCTGTCTGCATCAGCATGACCACAGAGGTCGTTTCTGAACTGCACAGATGTGACCACGAAGGTCACCCCTGAACATCCTGTTCTCCTGGACAGAACCATGGAGATCACTCTTGAACTTTCTGCCAGCCCTGCTTTGGCCAAGGCAGATTTTGAATCCCCCACTGTCTCTGTTTGGCCTCTGGGGCAATCCAGTGGCGCAAAAATGGGGAAATGCAGTATATGCAGTGCATAGGGGCGCCGCACGGAGGGGGGCGCCATTGTGCCAAAACTTCTTTGAAAATCTTTTTGAATAAAACTTTTAAAAATAAATTTAATAATAAATTTATATATATATATATATATATATTTTATTATATCAAGTGATATCAACTGCTCACCATTTCGACAAGAGCCGTTGCTCTGCTACAGACAGTCACATGTCCAAAATGGACAGAGGAGGGAAGCGGTCTGGGGCGCAGAACAGAAAACGTAAAAAAGAAAATGAAAAACAATGTCTTAAAATGAGGACATCGATGTCCAAGTGGATAACAAGAAATTGGTAAGCGTAACCTATTATCACTGTAAGTCTTTGATGTCATACACCGGTCGGTCTGCGTGTAGCGCCACTTCAAGTCTTTTATGAATGGTCCGCTGAATCACTTTTGATACGTTCAAAACGCAGATTCAGAAATGAAACACTGCTGTGTATTGCGTGGAGACGAACAGTTCTGCTTTGTCTTTATAGTTTCATTGGCAAAATTGAACAAAACAGACAATATTTTGTCTGTTAATTTTAACACAATATAAACTTACTGAACTGTTGTATAAAATCAGTATTGCATTTTGCTTTCATTATATTTGGGACAAAAACAGCACTCGTGTAATATTGAAATCTGTTACTTTTGTGATACTGCTTAACTCATATGATAAATATGAGACAAAACTCAATAAGGGGGATTTTTGCTCCAATATCTTGAGTTTTATGGACATTCTAACTGCATTCTGTAAGCTCTATCGCATAGTGAGTTGTTGCCCTGCATTATATTCTTCAAGTCTTCAGTTCAATCTATGCTGCTGTAGTGGTCTTCTGGTCCGTCGTGGAGGTCTTCAGACTAGTCTATGCTGCTGTGGTGGTCTTCTGCTCCGCCATGGGGATCTTCGTCCCGTCAGCGCCACCCTGGCTGCCTGTCCAGCCTGTGCCGCTCTGGCCACCTGCTCAGCCTGCTCCGCCCTGGCTTCCCAATCTGCCTCAGTCTCCACTCCTTCTCCCACCTCATGGGCCAGGCCCTCCGTCCCTCCCCCTGTTCCTCCTCTTCACTTCCTTCCTGTCTCCTTAAAGGGGGGGTGGGGGGATGGGGGGCTCTGTCATGATCCCAGCCTGTGTTCTCCAGGTCTTATGTGGACTTATTTCCTGTTCTGTGCCATGTTTTGTAGTCCTTTGTAGTTTTTCTTGTTGATTAGTTTCTGATTGTTCCCAGGTGTTTCTTGTTTGCCAATCACCCCTTGTGTACAGTTGTGGTCAGAATTATTTGCACCCTTGGTTAATATGATCAAAGATGACTGTAAAACTATATCTGCATTGTTTATCCTTTTGATCTTTAATACATAAAATTAGCAAAAATCTAACCTTTCATTGAAGGAAAAGAATTGAAAGTGGGGGGAAAATCACATTATGAAATAAATGTTTTTTTCTCAAAAACACGTTGGCCACAGTTATTGGCACCCTTTTATTCAATACTTTTTGCAGCCTCCTTTTGCCAAGATAACAGCTCTGAGTCTTCACCTATAATGCCTGATGAGTTTGGAGAACACCTGACAAGAGATCAGAGAACATTCCTTCATGCAGAATCTCTCCAGATCCATCAGATTCCCAGCTCCATGTTTGTGCTTCTTCTCTTCAGTTCACTCCACTCATTTTCTATAGGGTTCAGGTCAGGGGACTGCAGTGGCCATGGCAGAAGCTTCATTTTGTACTCAGTGACACATTTTTGTGTTGGTTTTGATGTTTGATTTGGATCATGGAAGATGGAAGATCCAAACACGGCCATTATCGGATTTCTAGCAGAAGCGGTCATGTTTTGATTTTTTTTATCTGTTGGTATTTGATAGAATCCATGATACCATGTCCAGGACCTCCAGCAGAAAAATAGGCACAAAACATTAAAGATCCAGCAGTATATTTAACCGTGGGCATGGGGTACTTTTTATTCATGTGTGCACCAAACCCATCTGGTGGGTTTGGTGCCAAAAAGCTATTTTTTTAGTTTCATCTGACCATAGAAGCCGGTCCCTTTTGAAGTTCCAGTCGTGTCTGACAACTGAATATACTGGAGATTGTTTCTGGATGAGAGCATAGGACTTTTCTTGAAACCTTCCCGAACAACTTGTGGGGATATAGGTGCTGTTTGATAATTTTTTTAGGCTTTCTGAGACTCAACTAATCTCTGCAATTCTCCAGCTTTGATCCTTGGAGTCTTTGGCCACTCAAACTCTCCTCCTCACTGCGCATTAGGACGATTTAGACACACGTCCTCTTCCAGGCAGATTTATAACATCTTTAGTTGATTGGAACTTCTTAGTTATTGCCCTGATGGAAATGGGGATTTTCAATGCTTTATTTTCTTACAGCCACCTTCTATTTTTTGAAGCTCAACAATCTTTTGCTGCACATAAGAACTATATTCTTTGGTTTTACTCATTGTGATGAATGATTAAGGGAATTTGGCCTTTGTGTTTCCTCACGTTTATACACCTGTGAAACAGGAAGTCATGGCTGGACAATTTCATGTTCACCCTGGTGTGCTAAAATAATAATAATAATAATAATATGAAATATAAAAAAATATAAAATACTTAAAAAAAAAAAAAGTTAATATGAATGGGAATATACTTCAGAGATATTTTACTCATAAAAAATTCTAGAGGTGCCAATAATTGTGCCCAACATGTTTTGGAGAAAAACATTTATTTCACAATGTGATTTTCCCCCACTTTCAAATCTTTTCCTTCAATGAAAGGTCAGATTTTTGCTAATTGTATGAATTAATGATCAAAAGGATAAACAATGCAGATTTATTTTTACAGTCATTGATCATATTTACCAAGGGTGCCAGTAATTCTGACCACAACTGTATACCCCAGTGTTTCTCATGTTCTTTGTCTGGTGTTGTTCTTCCATGGATGTTATGTGTGTGCTTGTTGTCAGTTTTGTTTTGCCTTCCTTGCCCGTGTCTGGATTTATCAGTTTTGCCTGGATTTACTTTTATTATGTTTGTTTGAATGAATGTTTGCTGCACTTCTTCTGAAACAGCCACCGTTACAGAACCATTTAAGGTTCTATACACATCCTTTTCCTCTAAGAGTGGAGGTCATCCTGCGTTCTTTAAAGCACCATTATATAGGTGTTTTCTAAAAAGCATCAGGCTGTAGAAGACTTTTTGGAACCTTTATTTTTAAGAGTGTATGAGTGACTGGATCCATGCATGCACAGTAGGTGACTTTCCCTGTGTGTGTCTTAGCTCTGCTGAGTGTAAAAATTATGATGGTATTGCAGCAGGAGGTGCTTTAATGTTGGTGACGTCATGCTCATCACAGACCACATGAATATGGCACGGCTTATTCTTGACTTCGGAGAGGATCAAGCACATATGTGTATGCTCCATGTGTTTTAGCCAAAATACTGCATAGCCTTCAAAAATGTATTATCCTTTACATCAGATGAACAACATTCTACATATGTGGGTACATTTTGCAGATGGCATTGTATGTCTGATTATACGGAGATTCCCTTTGCTGAGCTCTAACACTGGACATGTGCCACTCTGTTGCATTAGATCGTGTTTTGTGGTGCAAGGACAGTCATCACTGTCACTTAGTTGGATTATGGGAAATCTGGTTGTGTACAGCACTGTTGTTTTTTTTGTTTTTTGTTTTTGTAGGAATGTTGGAACCGCGCCTGATCATCATTTGCATGCAGAAATTATGATTTATGTGTGTTATTTATTTTAGATAGGCCTATTTATTTTTGGCTTAATTGACCTGAATCCACCTAACATTGGGTAGTATGCTATTCTTAGAACTGTTAATTTTATTCACTAAAGGTATAAGCACTACAGTCCAAAAATTTGGGGTTAATAAGATTTTTTTTTAAGCAAGGATGCAAGAATAGAATTAGAATCTTGAAGAAAATGTTTCACCATTTCACACAAAAATATTAAGCAGCACAACTGTTTTCAACATTGACAATAATACAAGTTTCAGTGTATTAGAATTATTATTGAAGGATCATGTGACAATGAAGACTGGAGTAATGATGACTACTGAAAATTTTCAAATGTATTCAAATAGAAAATAATTATTTTAAATTGCAATAACGTTTCACAATATTTATGTTTATACTGTATTTTTGATCAAATAAATGCAGCTTTGGTGAGCATAAAACTTCTTTCAAAAACATTTAATACCAACCCCTTACATCTTAATGATAGAACACGTTAACTTCTTTTTCTTTTACTTAATCTCTGCCAACCTTCTTACTGCCCTTTTTAATCTCTTAAAATGCTCCTTCTCTCATTCGCTCTCTTTTGCAGTAAGTGCAGTTTCAAGGGGCTTGCCAGAATATCCGTCTACAAGTGTCTCTCATCACCAGTCATGTCATACAGGATTACAAAAAGTAATAATGAAAAGGTGCTAGATAACATTCACCAACTCATCCAGGACCTGCAGAGATATGTAAGCATCCATCAGTCCAAACTGCTGAGACAAGCTTGTGACTGGTGAGTAAATGATGTCAATTTATTTTGTTTATGCAATCTCTGACAGATTCCTGTCCATGCCTTTACAGTTTCTCCCATATGTCTCTCTATCATTTTGTAATCCCAGTGCTCCACCCAAACTAATTCTGTTTCTGTCTCATTTTCTCTTTTTTTCTATAAATAGACGGATGCGTTCAGTGGTTAAAATGTTGGAAAAGGGGGGAGGCAAGGAATGAAAATCCCACAGCTGATGTTGTGAATAGATTTGTATAGATTCTAACATTGTAATGCTGCTAAACGTATCTATCTATCTATCTATCTATCTATCAAGATGTGGTTTGGACAAGCATAAAAATGAGCAATGTCCTTTCTGGTTCTGTTAAATAGTATGCTACATTTATAAGGACACGTGTGAATATTAGCCTTTACATTAACTGACTGACTGTACATTTCATAAATAAAGCCTTCCATATCTTTCTAAGCGACTCCAGGCAATGTTGGTCACTGTCAATATACTTAATAAAAACTTTGATGCTATTTTCTGCTCGTGGAAGCGTACGAGCGCGTAGGATTTGAATTAATTTCCATAATCCTGCTGTGATGCTCCTAGAGTACATATCTGAATGAACTCGACTCGACTGCCGAAGCTGTTTTTAAACGCGCTATATACTGCCTCCCTTTGGTGAGTATGTGAACTGCACGCTTCAACAGTGGCGGTGGGGGTTTAAAACTGCTGTCTCTGTCGGGCTACTTTCAGTGACTCGCATAGGAGAGGAGCGCTTCAAAGACAGGACATTTGTTTCTTTGAAGAAGAAGAAGAAGAAGAAATAAATATATAGAGAAAAACTATAGCCAGGATATGGCGAATAAAGCACCAGAGCCCCTTTCTCTGCACCTGGCGGAACTCACTGCCACCCAGTTTCTCGACATCTGGAATAAATTCGATGCTGACGGTGAGTATAACGTCCCGGGACGAAAAGCTTTATTAATTTAGTCGTACTATTACTTATCTAACGTTACCCTGAATTATGTACGCTATTGCATTTGACTTAGCTGTCTAAAATTAATTCAAATTATTATATATATATACTGTACATTTTATGTTAAAATACAAAAGCAAATAATAATGATAATTTAAAAATAATAATAGTAAACTTCGTCAATACAGGTTATGATTTTGGAAAGAGTACCTGAGTGTACGCAGTTTTTTTTTTTTTAAGTGATGGAGAAATAGAAATACTATCTGGTGTATTCTTGTCAAACAAAGAATTAAACCTTTAAAAAAACTATTGTTTCTACTCATTTATTTTCTGGTTTGTTTAAAACGCTAGCATCGACATGATAGCCTATTAATCTGTGCTACATTAATCTGTTTTTATTTTAGTTTCCAAGACTTGTAATTAAAAGTAATTCATTGAGTTACACGTTTAAAATTAAAAAGTTAAATTTGAGCAGCGAGAGCAGTGTTCCCACTTCTGCTTATTAAGTCGCTTTTGAATATTAATGGACAGTCGCAGTTTGAGATTTTGTCTTATTTCAAGAATGCAGTTTCATGTTTTGCTTTCCCCACATACAATAGTGTTTTAGGATACTTTGGGTCAGAACCGGTCGGGATCTGGCAACACGGGTCTAGCAGAACGAACGCTAACTCAAGTTGAATCCTCAAGCAATGTGCAATGCAGTTTTACGCACAGGCGTATTCTTGAATAATTCAGGCAAATTGAAAAGCGCCAGTGGGATGATTGCCTGCTATCGCCCTGTTAACTTCTTTCAGCGCTAGGCACGCGCTTTCGCAGCTCAGTAAATTATGCCCCACAGGCATTGTTGGCATTATTGATTTCGCTCTGGAATGGAATCTTTCCTTCGAATTGATTTGTGTGTCAGCGTTTGAGAGAATTCGAAGATGAAAAGTGATGGGCGGGGGTTGAAAGAGAACCAGCCCTTCTNTCTGGGGGTGGGGGTGGGGGGAACAGCCTGAAATGCTTTGCTCTTTTTAGCTAGTTTAATCTGGCCTGCCAGTCTGCTCTTCATCTAGTCAACATGGCAAAGATGGCACTCTTAGCTGGAGTTAGCTGGTCTGCCAGTTGGTTTTCAAGTCTGACCTGCTGAAAAGTACAACAGATCAGCATAACCAGTCTGGGAGGCCAGCTAAGACCAGCAAACCATCTTTGACTGTTTTAGGCTTAGCAGGGAGTGTCATATTTTCATCTTTCTCTAGATGTTTCTACTATCAACCCTGCTGAAAAGTACAGTTTAACCAATAAAAGCTTTTTACTGTCTTAGCTGTTTTAAAGGGTTAGTTCACCCAAAAATTAAAATTCTGTCATTAATTACTCACTCTCATGCCGTTCCACACCCGTAAGACCTTCGTTTATCTTCGGAACACAAATTAAGATATTTTTGTTGAAATCCGATGGCTCAGCGAGGCCTGCATAGCCAGCAATGACATTTCCTCTCTCAAGATCCATTAATGTACTAAAAACATATTTAAATCAGTTCATGTGAGTACAGTGGTTCAATATTAATATTATAAAGAAGAGAATATTTTTGGTGCGCCAAAAAAAACAAAATAAGGACTTACATAGTGATGGTCGATTTCAAAACGCTGCTTCAGGAAGCTTCGGAGTGTTATGAATCTTGTCGANAAGTACAGTTTAACCACTAAAAGCTTTTTACTGTCTTAGCTGTTTTAAAGGGTTAGTTCACCCAAAAATGTGAATTCTGTTATTAATTACTCACCCTCATGCCGTTCCACACCCGTAAGACTTTCGTTTATCTTCGGAACACAAATTAAGATATTTTAGTTGAAATCCGATGGCTCAGTGAGGCCTGCATAGCCAGCCCTTTCTCAAGATCCATTAATGTACTAAAAACATATTTAAATCAGTTCATGTGAGTACAGTGGTTCAATATTAATATTATAAAGAAGAGAATATTTTTGGTGCGCCAAAAAAACCAAAATAAGGACTTACATAGTGATGGTCGATTTCAAAACGCTGCTTCAGGAAGCTTCGGAGTGTTATGAATCTTGTCGAATCAGCGGTTCGGAGCGCCAAAGTCACGTGATTTCAGCCGTTTGGCGGTTTGACACGCGATCCGAATCATGATTCGATACGCTGATTCATAACGCTCCGAAGCTTCCTGAAGCAGTGTTTTGAAATCGGCCATCACTATATAAGTCGTGTGTGTGTGTGTTGCACCAAAAAATATTCTCGTCGCTTTATAATATTAATATTGAACCACTGTACTCACATGAACTGATTTAAATATGTTTTTAGTACATTAATGGATCTTGAGAGAGGAAAGGTCATTGCTGGCTATGGAGGCCTCACTGAGCCATCGGATTTCAACAAAAATATCTTAAAAATATCTTAATTTGCATTCCGAAGATGAATGAAGGTCTTACGGGTGTGGAACGGCATGAGGGTGAGAAATAAATTACATTATTTTCATTTTTGGGTGAACTAACCCTTTAAGCTGGTCTATCTGCCAGACCATCTGAAAAAAAAATAAGTGTCCAGATCATAACTTTCTAAAACACCTGGCCAGGATGGGAGGACCACTAAGACCAGCAAATGATCTAAGGCTGTTTTTAGAGAAGTCAAGTTGTGGAAATCTGCACATTAGAAATAGGTATTCTTTAGCATCCGTTATCATTAAATTGTTAACAATAAAATAAGTTCAGTCGAACTAGATAAGTTAAAAAATGACTTGACTGAGAAACTGCAAACTGTGTGTAAGATACAAGAATTTTCCCTGTAAAAAGCAGACATTTTTTTCTAAGAAAAATATGGACAAAATCCCTTTGTAGCTCAATGAATTTATCTATAATCTGTCCTTCAGCAGTTTAAATCAACAAGACAAGAACTGATAAGACTCTCATTTCATTTATAAAGAGAAACTGATTGTCATGTTACATTAGACAATGTGAATTAAACTATTAAACTCATAATTAAATAAATTAACTTAAGTTAATTTTCTTCTAGGGAATGGCTGCATTGAAGGGAAGGAACTGGAACATTTCATTCGTGAGCTCGAGATGGCACGGAAAAGTGTGGTGAGTCACGCATTGTGTGTGTGTGTGTTCATTAATTATGGGAAAAACATCAGATGCAGTTGTACTTGATAAGTGGAGATCTGAATGTCACATACAGTTATTAAGAACTACAGAATGAGATGCCTAGATTAATCTAGCCTAATGCACATGCCATCTGAGCAGATACCATCTGGCTGATATTATGTCAATACATTTTCTGCATGGCATGTTTTAAAGATTTTTCTGCTACAGTTCTCTTGGAACGTTTGAAAACAAGTGAAAAGAAACGGTGCTGTTTTACATGTTAGACATGTTTGGTTTGGTTTGTTTTCAGGATCCTTCAAATGCTTCATTCAAAGACAGGATGAAAGATTTTATGCTGAAATTCGATGAGAACGGTGATGGGAAGATTGAGATGTCAGAGGTAAATTCCCACTCTTTTTCACTACTAAAGTAGACTACAGCCACAGCAAAGGTTTGAAGCTCTGAAGAGAGACCGTTCCGCAGAACCACCGTTTGAGATTAATGGAACACCAGGACGAAATATAAAGAGGACAATGAGGGCAGATTAGGGGCTTGAAGGAGGGCAAAAGGTGGCATCTATCGAGGGGATGATGGGATGATGAAGGGAGGGGCAGTGAGATGAATGAGTGGAGGGAGAGATGGATGAGGGGGAAGGAGAGATGGATGAGGGGGAGGGAGAGGATGGGGGCGACGTCGAATTGATAAAGCGAATTGATAAAATGATTTATGTTGAAAGAAAAACCTCACTAATCCAGTCACAGAGACCACCATATAAACTCCTTCTTTTCTCCAGTTAATATCAGCCTGCTTCAATTATGAAGCTATTAAGTTTGTTTGGCTTGTTGCTTTTGCATGTTTTTAGTGGTTACATTTCTTTCTCTTGACCTATTTCTTGGTCCTATATAGCTTAGTGGAGGTAAAATGGTTTTGAAAGGATGAGAAGAGAATTTCCATGCACCAGATTAAAGCTTAGTTAGAAGAGACCATGCAGTTAATGCAGAAGGGATGTGGTTACAGTACTGTATATTCAAATGATCGGCATCATGTAAATCTCACTGTATCATGTAAATCTCGCTGTATTAGAAATTGCAAATAACTATGAACAAAATCCTTCTTGTGTGGTTTTTCTGTTTTCAATCTGGTACACAATCTCAAGTATGCCACTTTACCTTGAAAGCTGGCAGGATTTCAGCAGCTCATTCAGACCCCTTTTCAAGGCTTGTATGAGTCAATGATCTGTTCTTCTGTGTGCAGCGTGTGAGTCTAAACTGGAACCTCAGATTAGCCATGTTGGGATCGTCGTATCTGTCATCTTCTGATTTCCTGCTTTTTGGGTTTTTCTGCTTGACTTTGTTAGTGAGATATAAGTATTTTGAAGTTAGTAGCTGTTTTTTCATTCTTGCTGGTATGAACAATAATATTTTATGTTAGTATCTTTTAGCAGAGGAACGTCAATCAACAGAATAGTGGTTAACTTTTTACAATAAGCAAATTTATTATACTGAATAGCAGAAAACACACGAATAACAAAATAAATCAAAGGCAGAATAGGAGTAGATAAGGAAAGACATTTGTAATGTTACAAAAGATTGCTATTTCAAATAAATGCTGATATTTTGAACTTTCTGTTCATCAAAGAATTCTGAAAAGAAAGCAGCGCAGTTTTCACAAAATATTAAGCAGCACAACTGTTTACAACATTGATAATAATAAGAAATGTTTCCTGAGCACCAATATTAGAATGACACTGAAAACTGGAATAATGGCTGCTGAAAATTCAGCTTTGATTCCTCTTACCAACACACACACACACACACACACACGTTCGTTTTTGTGAATTGTGGGGACATTCCATAGGCGTAATGGTTTTTATACTGTACAAACTGTATTTTCTATCCCCCTACACTACCCCTACCCCTAAACCTAACCATCACAGGAAACTGTGCACACTTTTACTTTCTCACAAAAACTCATTCTGTATGATTTATAAGCCTTTTGAAAAGAGGGGACATGGGTAATGTCCTCATAAGTCACCTCTTCTTGTAATACCTGTGTAATACCCATGTCATTATACACATTTGTGTCCTGATATGTCACAAAAACACGCACGCACACACACACACAAAATCTATATATGTTTCACATATAGAATAACCATTAGATGATCATAAAACTATATTTGTCCTATATGTAGTAATGCTATCCACATCCTTCAATCTAACAAATCATTACTTGGATTATAAGGCTTAAAAAGTACTTTTCGCTTTTTATAGACAAAGGGCGATCCTCTAGGCCCAGGTTTGTGTGTCAGAGCACTCAGAGGTGGAACTTGTCATAGACTGATGCTTTTAGAGCTTTACTTACTGTTCGCTTCGGTATGGTTTTGTGTCCCTTCAGTAATTCAGCATTGATGAGCTCCTCTGTTGAGGCTGGAAAAGATAACCAAGAGCATGAAATGGTCTCTCATCCCTGTCCAGCTCTTGCAGGCACTCTCTTCCTAAGTCAGGGAGAGAGGCTTTATACACAGGCATCAACTCAAACAGCAGCGCTTGGTTGATCGTGTAGCAAAAAGGCTGGTTTGGATAAGAGCTTTGTGCTCCACTGTGCGGCTGTCCATGGTGCTGAAATCCCTTTCAATGGAATTATAGACTGGGGTCTAAATGTAGTGGTTAAGAAAAGAAAACATTTCATTTTTAAAGGGTTAGTTCACCCAAAAATGAAAATGATGTCATTAATTACTCGCCCTCATGTCGTTCCACACCTGTAAGACCTTCGTTCATCTTTGGAACACAAATTAAGATATTTTTGATGAAATCCGAGGGGTATATGACTCGTCCATAGACAGCAATATAACCACCACTTTCAAGGTCCAGAAAGGTACTAAAGACATTAAAAAAGTCGACGTGACTGCAGTGGTTTAACCTTAATGTTATGAAGTGACGAGAATACTTTTTGTGCGCAAAAACAAAACAAAAATAACGACTTTATTCAACAATTTTTCCTCTTCAGTTGGCGCAGTGAACGCACCGCAGAGCTTCCGTGTTTACGTCCGAACGCTGTCTCAAGCTCTGTAATGCGTTCACTGTGCCAACTGCGTAACAGACTGACAGGGAAGAGGAAAAACTGTGACTGTGGTCATAAAACGATTCTCAACTGGTACTAAGGACCCCAAAGTGTGCCAAGAAAACATCCCCCACACCATTGCGCCACCACCGCCAGTCTGAACCGTCGATACAATGCAGGATGGATCCATACTTTCATGTTGTTTATGCCAAATACTGAGCCTACTATCTGACTGTCGCAGGCTCGCAGCAGACTCTTCAGACTAGGCAACATATTTCTAATCTTTCGTCCAATTTTGGTGAGCCTGTGCAAATTGTAGCCTTAGTTTCCTGTTTTCAGCTGACAGGAGTGGCACCCGGTGTGGTCTTCTGCTGTTATGGTTGAAACGAGTGGTTATTTGAGGTACTGTTGCCTTTATATCAGCCTGAACCAGTCTGGCTATTCTCCTCTGATCTCTGGCATCAACAAGGCATTTTCAGCAACAGAACTGCCGCTCACTGGATATTTTCTCTTTTTCTGACAATTTTCTGTAACCCTAGAGATGGTTTTGCAACAACCCTGCCATGTTCAAAATCACTTAAATCAACTTTCTTCCACATTCTGATGCTCAGTTTGAACTTTAGCAGATCGTCTTGACCATGTCTACATGCCTAAATGCATTGAGTTGCTGCCCTGCTTTGTGATTGGCTGATTAGAAACGTTAATGAGCAGTTGAACAGGTGTACCTAATAAAGTGGCCAGTGAGTGTGTGTGTGTGTGTGTGTGTATATATATATATATATATACATACAGTACTGTCCACCAGCTTTGTTGTTTTAGCAATGTTTTAATGACCATCCATATTTTTTTGTCTCTTTATTACAATACAAACAGAAAATACAGCAAATATGTACACAAAATGTCAAAAAAAATCTGAACAAAATGGCTTCCTTAAGGAAAAATCTGTATTTAGTGTGACTTCCTGGACTTCCAGTTTCTCAAAGAGGAAATTCTGAGAAACTTCTCATCAGATTTTGAAAGTTTTCTTGGCCTTCCAGCCCTTTTCCATTCCATTTACGTTTAAGAGAGCCAGGTTCCTGCTAATGCTCAAGTGTAAGGGGAGGTCACTAAATACTTGCCACTTTAGCCTATAAAAGCTGTTTTTTTCCCTGGTTTTTTTTAATACTGCATTCAAATTTACTGTATTTTCTGGTTTAATTTTAATAAAGAGACTGAGAAATAATTACAGATGTTCATTATATCATTGCTAAAACAACATGTAATGGTTGCCTAAGACTTTTGCACTCACTTTTGCAAATTATATTTATATAATTTTTTTTATTAAATGTCAGTATCTTTTCAAGTGAACACTATTTTACTTTTTCTTCTGATAATTAAATGTGATTAGATGTTTTTTTTTTTTAAACCAGATGATATTATGATGAATAATGATTTGATGACATGTCTTTCTCGCTTTATCTTTTACAGCTGGCCCAGATTCTGCCAACAGAGGAGAATTTTCTATTGTGCTTCAGACAGTATGTGGGATCCAGTGCAGAGTTTATGGCAGTATGTAACACACAAAAACACACAATGATTATTTTGTTGCCATAAGGTATAGATATCGTGATCTGTTGAGATTTAAAGTGAAATTAATCTCTACTCACTGTGCATATAAGTAATCCAACCAACATCATTATCAACTTCTACATTAGATTTGAGATTCGTTATTTTTAAAAATTATTGTTTTATTGTAAACATGTATATCTTTGAATAGCTAAGGTGCTTTTTTGTGCATCTGTGTGAAACAGAGAGAGAGACAGAAAACTCTATTTGCTGTAGGTTATCCATTATGAATGGACTGCAATACATAAAAGAACAGAGTGTGTGTATGTGTGAGTAACTGGGTTAATGGAGGTTCATTTGTACAACATGGTAATTTTGTAAATAATACAAAACATGTTCGTTCTGTAGAAAATCTGAGTTGTAGAAGAGTAAAGATGAGTTCAGAAGTGTGAACACAATGAATGCATTTTGCTAGCATTACAGAGGAATACACACATGTGCAATAATGCACACATGCTGGTAAATCAGGGCAGGTGGGCATTCCTCCACATTAGATCAGCTCGCCAGTTATCCCAGTGTAATTCCCAAATTCACTGGTTTAATCAAGATGAGAATGACATAATCACATACAAATCTGAACATTTTTGATTGAAACCCTGTCCGTTTCACCTTTGCAGGGCAAAGAATCTGTACATATGTGTGGGAAGTGTGGAGGTTTCCGACTTAATGCTATTGTTTCATTTTTCAGGCTTGGAGAAAATATGATACTGACCGTAGCGGATACATTGAATCCAATGAACTGAAGGTATAACTCAATAGGTCACACAGAACTTCCTATTGCTATTATAGATCCATTACTAAATAAAATCATTTCTTTGCCCTAGGGCTTTCTCTCAGATCTGTTGAAGAAAGCAAACAGACATTACGATGACAAGAAACTGAATGAGTATACACAGACCATAGTGAGTAGACACACACAATTCACACTTATACACAACACACACAACTGCTCTTTAATTTATGCTTTTTTCCTGAAGCTTAAAATGTTTGACCTGAATGGTGATGGGAAACTGGGATTGTCCGAGATGGCTAGGTGAGAAGGCCTCAGAGTGAGTTGCATATTAATGCAATGTTGTTTAAATGATATAATATTGTATGTTATATTTTGTCTTTAGACTGCTTCCTGTGCAAGAGAATTTTCTGCTCAAGTTTCAGGTAAGATCAAGCAGTCTTCATAATGTCAGATTAGACGGCAGAGTACAAATATAGTGTTTCTGCAGCTCAAACAGAAGAGCATGGTATTAGCAACACCAAGATCATGGGTTTGCTTACCAGGGAATGTATGAACTAATAATGTAAACCTTAAATGCAATGTAAATTTTTTTCTTTTGATTAAAAGTGTATGCCAAATGAGTGAACCTTATTTAAATATACAGGTCCTTCTCAAAAAATTAGCATATTGTGATAAAGTTCATTATTTTCCATAATGTAATGATAAAAATTAAACTTTCATATATTTTAGATTCATTGCACACCAACTGAAATATTTCAGGTCTTTTATTGTTTTAATACTGATGATTTTGGCATACAGCTCATGAA
>RJVU01061675.1:98491-131554 GCA_003731715.1 Anabarilius grahami
GTCACAGTCCTACAGAGTTTAATTCCAACCATTGGTGTAATTTGCGGGTGGGATGGGTGGGACGTGTCCCCACCACTTTTTGCCAGGGTCGATATTGTCCCTACCACTTTTTGAAATTTCGCGGCACGGATACAAAAGAAACATCTCTAGTTGATTAGCAATTCATCCGTTTGTGTTAAATACGAGGCGATCTGGAGCTGGTATGTGTTGTTTTTTAAATCACGTTGAGTGCTCGTTGCCACTATTATCAGTGGCACAACAGTGTTCTCTTGATGCTCATGCACACTGCGCAGTGTTCACACAACAGATGAGCGCTTTAAACTATCGCTCAACGCTGTTGCGGAGACTCTCTATTCGTTCCTGTGAAATCACAAAACAAAATGCACATAAATGTGTCCCTCCCTGCTTTTGATATACATTCAATCACTGATGAACATATTTGGTTTTAACAAGGAAGAAAAAAAAAGGCTATACGAGGGCGGATTAGAACCCAGATCCTCTGGCATGCATAAAAAAATTCTACTATTAGCCCTTTAGGACTAACGAATACTTAACGCGGATCTATATATTTATTCACTAAAGTAAATACTCTCGAGACTAACAATATATTGTATTATTGTAGATGTACGGTTGAAACTATCACATTAAACATGAATTCTGTCAATAAATTGTGCATTTATTAGGCAGTTTTACATTCCTGATATGCAATCTTCACACACACACCCCCCCACCACACACACACACACACACACACACTGTACACACACCTGTTCCACCCACTTTTTAAAACAAAGTTACGCCACTAGTTCCAACCCTGCTTCAACACACATACCTGTATAAGCCTGTAAGGATTTGATTAGCTTGATCAGATGCGTTTAATTAAGGTTGAAGCTAATAGGTGTGTTCGACTTGAAGTGGTGCTGCGCAGACTGATTATTGTATGACAAAGTTTCGCGAGAGGCTCCGTATGGTTTCAAATCACTCTTGCTTTACTTTGATGTCATACACCACTGCGCTACTTCAAGTCGAACACATCTAAACTCTAAGCTGTGGCCCTCCAGGAACTGGTATGGAGTCAATGAGCATTTTTACATATATAGCGATACACTGGTAACTCCCAAAAATCAGCTTTTTAATTTTAGCCCGTTAAATTAACCAATAACCTGGCAATGCAAGTATACTTTATAAAAAAATCAGAAGGTTATTCCCCGGTAGTGATGTCAAAAACTAATAATTTGTGTATCTGACTCTGTATTGCGTTTGTTATGTGAGGTGTGATGTTAAATAATTAAGCAGTATTTTGACTGTTCCACTTCCGCTTCAGCTGCACAAGATGAGAACACATTTTTATAATTTCTTGAGTCAAGAAAGATTCAGGGTTTATGATATATTTCCTCATCCCCTACTACGAAAGTACTTCGCTACCAAGTCGGTACTGAAATTTTAAAAAATCTGACGATACCAGCATTTCCCCTTAGCATTTTGATCACTGTTGAGCACATTCCTAAACACCCCTGATTGGCCATTGTGTTCACGTGCTCAACAGATACACATCCGCTGATAGATGCCTGCTTTTATCACACAAGCGCACTTCAGTTAAGCTGACAAAACGCATCATTTTTTTTTAAGCCATTTATAACCTTATTCCAATAAAGTAAAATGGGTTAATGCTTTTACATGACCACGTGCATTGCCATCTTAAGCATAACCGGGTTAAGAATGTGCACGTAAACGAGCTCAATGGAATATATCTGCTAACAACTAAGTGTAAAAAATAGTAGTTGCAAATTGGCAAATGAGAGGTACAAATGCCAGTACAGTGCAAATGACATTTGTAGCACAAAAGACATGGTTTAGGGTTAGAATACTAAAATGTGCAAAGTGCAGCAGTAGTACTAGCACAATCAAAGTGTGATATACTGGAAGCTAGGAGGGGGAGAAGCAAAAATGAATAAACTGGCAGTTGTAAGCAGTTACAGAAGAATGGCAGTAGCATACGGTCAGAGCTGAAAAAACTGAGATTTGCAATATGGCAAGAGTTTATTTTTTAGATCAATGTTGAAGTCATGTAGAAAACTCGCATGATTACAGGCGAATGTGTATTTGGGTACATACGTTTGTGTGTTTGTGTTCCTGCTGTATGTGTGTTTATAGGTTTTGTCTGTGTGTGTGTGTGTGAACCTGACGGCAGATTGGTAAGTGATTTCTGACATAGAGATCATGGTTTGTTAGGGATTACTTCAATCCTACTGTAGTTACGATAATCTCCATAGATTATTCTTGAACCTGGAGATTTACTGATCTGGCCCAGTCTCACATTTACTGGACGCTCACTCTCTCTATTTTTCTCTCTCTCTTTTTTCCTCAACAACACTGAAAATATGTTAAGGCTGGAATAACTGGTCCACGTTTAGCCTCATTGCATTATCAGGGTCAAAATATGGTGACAAACATGTCCTCTGCCTCATGCTTTTCAGTCATGAGAAAGATTTTAAATATTCATGAAAGGGTATCATTCTATAGACAAACTGTAAGTTGTAAACTGATATAATACATAGAATAAAGAGCAATGCAATTCAGATATGAATTGAATATTAGTGGAATACCATCAAAATAAATAAATATTTCTGTATTACACAAAGCCATTTTCTAAATGACTTTTGTGTGCTATATCTGGCATGATTGCATCACACTATTATTTTATATCAGTACGTTTATGAATGGTATATAGATATATATTTTTTTAAAGTAGGAATGATGCTAAGTGTTGCTGCACTATTCTGTTATAATCCAAAGGATTTGGAGGATTATTTTCTAGTTATGAGAATTCAGGCCTTCAAAATCAAATCTAAAGGCAAATTGATATTACACTACAGTAAAACCTTCCATTTTACACACACATACATTGAGCATAAACTAATGTCTGTTTTTTTTTCCTCCTCATCACCAGAACTTCAAACTATCTGCTGAAGAATTTGAAGCAATCTTCAACTTTTATGACAAGGTCAGATAATGTGTATATTTCTCATGTGTATGTCCATGTTAATTTGTCTTGTATCGTGGGTTAGTAATCCACACATGACCATATACACAAAAAATAACACTTTAGCACAACTATTTCAACCACAAAGCATAATTACCTCATCCCCCCTAAATAGCACATATACAGAGACGATTATTTGATGTGCATGTTTTCATCTGGAAGATGTATTTTTTTAGAGCATTTGCTCTGTCTGCAATAGTATCCATCAGATATTGAATGGGCTGTTATCAGTTTCTCTCCTTTTTTTCTTTAACAGGATGGAAATGGTTACATTGATGAACATGAACTGGATGCACTGCTGAGAGACCTCTATCAAAAACATAAAATGGTAACTTGGTGTTGGATGGGAATTTAGCACTCTATTACATCTTTTAATTGAAAATTTGGCACAAAAGCTGCATTTGAAGTGGCAAATATATCACAAAAAATGCTGCAGAATGGAAAAATGGCCATCGAAGCTATATGAAATTGATGTTTTAAAATATCAAATTATGAATATCGATGGATAGAAATGTATTGTATACACTACTGGTCAAAAGTTGTGGATTGATTTGTTTTAAAAGAATTTAATATTTCTATTCAACAAGGACACATTAAATTGATCAAAAGTGACAGTTAAGACATTTATAATGTTACAAAAGATTTCTGTTTCAAATAAATGCTGCTCTTTTGAACTTTATCAAAGAATCCTGAAAAAAGTATCATGGTTTCCACAAAAATATTAAGCAGCACAACTGTTTTTTTTTTTATTGATAATAAATAAGAATTGTTTCTTGAGCACCAAATCAGAATATTAGAATTATTTCTGAAGGATCATGTTAACACTGAAGACTGGAGTATTGATGCTGAAAATTCAGCTTTGCATCACAGGAATAAATTACATTTTACAGTTTTACAGTAAGATAGAAAACAGTTATTTTATATATGACTGATATTTTCAATCAAAATAAATGCAGCCCTAGTGAGCATTAAGAGACTTCATTCCAAAACAATCTTACCACCCTCAAACTTCCGAACAGTATTGTACATATTATACATTTAGAAATATATACTTAAATATTTAAGGCTGCACTGATGCTGCATTTCAGCGACAATATGACTGGTCTGAATACTTATGATGTCTATGTGTGTCCTCCTTTAGGTTGTTGACCCTCAAAGTCTGGCTAGCTCAAAGAAGAGCATCATGGCGTTGTCTGACGGAGGGAAGCTGTTCCGCACAGAGCTGGAGATTGTGTTATGCAAGGATCCGTCAGTGTGAACTCTGAGCTCTTAACTCTCACTTCTTCCTCTGTACCTTCACCCACCTCAATCTAGCCAAAACAGGTGCATGTGGTGGCTCTGTTCCACCTCTTATCCTGTCAAAGTTAATCAGCATCCACAACGTACCCCTCTCTCCGTGGCATGCCTTTCCCAAAGATATGGCTTCTCGATGTGTGCATCTCTTGCTTGTCTTTTTTATGTCAAAACATAATTCTGACATTGTGGTAATAATGGATATTTGGTCTTTGGTCTTATTCTCCTGCTTGTACCAAAACTTTAATTCGGTTTGTTACTTCATATGTGCAGTCTGCTCTTTGTCTCAGTTTCCTCTATTCCTCCCTCTTTTTTTCTCTTTCCAATCTCTCCCATATCTCCTTTTTTTTGTTCCTAGCAGGCTGTAGACTGTTCTGTTTTGCCAACACTGCTAAAAGAATTATTGAAATAAAGATCAGATAAGACATTTTACCTTCAATACTGTCCCTCTTTCTCTGCTCTAAAGCGTCTGTCCTTATTTTTCTTTACATATAGGACCATTTTCCATATTTTCAAGCTATATTTCGCAAGGTACCATTAATGCCTCAAATTTAATTACAGCTTAAGTTTCTGTTATGGAAGCAGATAATGGTAATAATGGGCACCTATTAACGTAGTATGTGCCAGCTACTCAGGCACACTGAGATCTCATTTTTCATTTAGATAAATCCAAAAGCAGCTAACTTATCTTTGTGGGCCTGCAAGTAAAGGCACACATCCGCATCTTCAAGCCAAAGTGAGCGCAGGAGCACAATGAAGTGTTTAGAGCTTATCTTTTTCATTTTCGTGGTACGAATGTTCTTTGTGCTTCATTAATCTCTGATACAGGATAGAATAGGAAAAGGACTGTGGTGATGCAGACAGTTTTCTTGGCTTCAGTTTCACCCTGAATATTCTCCATTTTTATGCTTGTCTTTTTGGGATGACATATATTAAGGACTGTTTTGTATTATATTACTATTTATTTTCTAACCTTCGTTTTCTCAGAGTTACGAACAAACATTATTCCAGTAACGACAACAGAGCTTTCATTCAAAATTATCTGATCTTCTGTTCTCAAAACGTTAAAGGATTAGTCCACTTTCAAATAAAAATTTCCTGATAATTTACTCACCCCCATGTCATCCAAGATGTTCATGTCTTTCTCTCTTCAATCTAAAAGAAATTAAGGTTTTTGATGAAAACATTCCAGGATTATTATCCTTATAGTGGACTTCAATGGCCTCCAAACGGTTGAAGGTCAAAATTACAATTTCAGTGCAGCTTCAAAGGGCTTTAAACGATACCAGACGAGGAATAAGATCTAGCAAAACGATCAGTCATTTTCTAAAAAAAAAAAAATTATATACGTTTTAACCATAGACTTGTCTTGAACTAGCTCTCTTCTTCTCTGTTTGAATTCCGGCAGTGTAGACACTGCTAAGTGTATTACTGCCCTCCGCAGGTCAAAGTTTGAACTAAATTGTCATATACAATATGCTAGTGCAAGTAAATTACAATTAGTTCAAACTATAACCTGTGGAGGGCAGTAATACACTTAGCAGCGTCTACACTGCCGGAATTCTAATAGAGAAGAAGAAGAAGAGAGCTTGTTCACGACCAGCGTCTATGGTTAAAACGTATATCATTTTTTATTTTTTATTTTTTTTAAATGACCGATCGTTTCGCTAGATAAGACCCTTATTCCTCGTCTGGTATCGTTTATAGCCTTTTGAAGCTGCACTGAAATTGTAATTTTGACCTTCAACAGTTTGGGTCCAATAGGCTATATGCACGGTTACTTCCTGGTTGTTGTTAAGCCAGCTCGGGCATTTCCGGTGAACTGTTAGCTGTTCATTCTGTACTCGCTGCACATCGACACAAAACCATCAGTGGTTGACTTTTTAATGTTGTATTCATATTTTAATGCAGTTATCACATTTACCTCATTTGCCAATAAACCAGTTTTATTGATTGCAATAAAGACGAAGCTATTGGGACCGTTTAAAAACGCCTGTCTGTAATTAGACACGCACGCGCATTTTTTTCCCCCCAGCACTTCAAATGTTATTTTTAATGTGATGACCACAAACATTATTTGTTCATCCTTCTGAGATTGTCCCCATTGTACAACCGAATGTTTAAAAATGTAGGAAATTCAACATTTGATAGAAAACTTATTTAAAAATAAAAAAAGACAATAATTACCACTTTAACCAGCAGGTGGCGNGTCACCTACATCTTGGATGCCCTGGGGGTAAGCAGATAAACATCAAATTTTCATTTTTGGGTGAACTATCCCTTTAAGCCAGCTCTGGCATTTCCGGTCAAAATACATTTTGTCAATGTGAAGTATGAAATACTCAAATCTCATGAAAAACAATAACTTTTCTTGTGAATGAATGACACAGAAAGCGAGCACCACAGCAGCTGTCAGTCAATGCAGCACAAGATCAATGATTTCAGCACACTTGTAAAAACACACATTTTATTCAATTAATCTAACTAAAGTGCACAATGAATATTAAATTTTTGAAGCTTTTTTTCACATAAAAGTGTGAAAACTGATGGTTGAATTGAATTTAGCCGAGGAGGAACATTGAGGTATGTCTTTATTTTTTCTGCTGTCTTACGTTTGAATAACTAAATTAATGCTATGCCTGACTATTTAAGTGACTATTGATTATAAACTAAGTATTACACTACTGATGCTCAACACACCAGCACATGACACCTCACCGGAAGTTTTCGAGCTGGCTTATATTATTGCGGAAGTTCTAAAGAGCGCTCCGTGCATATAGTGTCCTCTCGCTCTCTATGGCTCTGCCCTAACCCTACCCCCACACCCTGACAGACCGCTGTGTCGACCAATCATAAAGGCCTTACTCCACGCCCCTACCTTTCGGCACGCCTGAACCTTTAGCCACGCCCATTGCTCCAGCCTGCAGTTATCCCTACTTGGCTAATTTATAATCTAATGATTATTTAACTATTAAAATTCTCTCAAATATACGGTGCTCTTTATGAACTTCCTCTCACTTAGATATTGTGTGCGCGCACGAATCTCTCCATGCTCTTGCACTAGAAAGCTCTAGGATTAAATGTTTAAAGTGATCAACCAATCAGAATAGACTTCCTCGACGAAAATGCTAAATGAGATATTATTGGTTGAGCGTAAACTGCACCTGTTATTCTTTCGACAAATAAAGGAGCTTTAGTTTCTTTACAGTTTAATTTAACAATAATTAAAGCTGCTGTCTTTTTTTTGTTTTTTGTTCAAAATTTTCAAATTATATAATGAGAATGTGTACAACATGAATCCATTTTCCAAACCATGTTTTTGTATTACCCTTAATCATTATGGTACACTTATAAGAAGTGTTTATATTCGGACAGGACTGGTAGGACCCGCCGCAGAGTATCACAGTAACTGCGTGATTCGCCATAAACATACACAGAGAAAAGTAGGCCCAGCTACAATGTTCTTGTAGTGTGTAGTGTGCAGTTCTGTTTATTAACCGCTAGAGGGCCAAAAATCGCGGACTGCAGCTTTAAATGTATCTTAGAAATTGCTCGGAATGGGGCGCTTGGATGATTTGTACATATAAATAACCGGTAACACTTTACATTAAGGTTCATTAGTTAACATTCATTAACTACATAAGTTAACATGAACTAATAATGAACTGCACTTATACAGCATTGGTTAATCTTTGTTGGTTAATTTCAACATTTACTAATATTAAATTCAAAAAAATTATTATAATCCGTAAGACCTTCGTTAATCTTCAGAACACAAATTAAGATATTTTTGTTGAAATCCGATGGCTCAGTGAGGCCTGCATAGGGAGCAATGACCTTTCCTCTCTCAAGATCCATAAAGGTACTAAAAGCATATTTCAATCAGTTCATGTGAGTACAGTGGTTCAATATTAATATTATAAAGCGACGAGAATATTTTTGGTGCGGCAAAAAAAAACTAAATAATGACTTATATAGTGATGGCCGATTTCAAAACACTGCTTCAGGAAGCTTCGGAGCGTTATGAATCAGCGTGTCGAATCAGCTGTTTGGAGCGCCAAAGTCACGTGATTTCAGCAGTTTGCCGGTTTGACAAATGATCCGAATCATGATTCGATACGCTGATTCATAATGCTCCGATGCTTCCTGAAGCAGTGTTTTGAAATCGGCCATCACTATATAAGTCACTTTTCTTTTTTTTTTGGCACACCAAAAATATTCTCGTCGCTTTATAATATTAATATTGAACCACTGTACTCACATTAACCGATTTAGATGTGTTTTTAGTACCTTTATTAATCTTGAGAGAGGAAATGTCATTGCTCCCTATGCAGGCCTCACAGAGCCATCGGATTTCAACTAAAATATCTTAATTTGTGTTCCGAAGATTAACGAAGGTCTTACGAGTGTGGAACGGCATGAGGGTGAGTAATAAATGACAGAATTTTCGTTTTTGGGTGAACTAACCCTTTAACATTAATGCACTGTGAACATGAACAAACAATGAACAACTGTATTTTAACGTTAACGAAGTAAATACAGTAACAAATGTATTGCTCATGGTGAGTTTAATACATTAACTTATGTTTAACTAATGAACCTTATTGTAAAGTGTTGCCAAATAACCTAGTCTAGCTGCATCACTACATTATACAGACAATACAGGTCAAACACCTCAAACGATTTATGTAAAAACATTATATGGCTCCTAAGACACACTGCATTTAAAAGTTCAATATTATGTCAAATTTCATTGCAATCAATTTTTAACTGGAACGATTACAATAATACATAACAATTTTGTTTCCCATCAACATCATACATCAAAATGATGCCATACTTGTGCAGAAAAATTCAAGTTCTTGGTTTAGTAGGATGTTGACCTGAATAGAGAACTGCTCGGACGTATTCAGTCCATTTCATGAACCTGTTCAACTAAAAAAAAGAAAGAAAAAAAATTAATTCAGAAGTTGGGCATTACTTGAATGCATGCGTGTCTCTACAGGTTTTCATACTTGCCTCCTTTTTTGAAAATATTGTGTACTCAGGCATATATCCTTCCCCTCAACACCTTTAGGAAAGTGTATTTGTGATGGCCTTTATCTTTATTGCTGTCCTTGGTCCGGCTGGATGGATCCTGTCCAACTCATCTGACTCCCACAAAAAAAAGCAATGAGGAAGGAGATTGATGCCTCCAGCTGGAGATTAGATGCATCTTTTGTAGTGCGGTGGTTTGAGCTGTACAGGATTCCAAGTGTAATTGATGTACCCCAAACCTACTTTAGATAACCTTCTGACTGTACAAGGCATAGAATGTAAAACGAACACTTATATCATTGTCTAAGATGAAATTAAACCAATTAATTAAATGGTGGTCATTCTTTTTGTTACTGGCTTGGATCCACTTCTGATTCCCGCTGAATTCACAATTAATGAAGCAACCACAAATTCACTTTAGTCATGTGGGGTGTAAGTCCCTTTAATAAAACTCATGAAAGGCAGTGTAACAAAGGGAAAACACTAAAAGCAAGTTGACAACATTTACAACCACAAAAAAAACCTACTGTACAACCCTAATGATGCTGTCTGATGCAGTCTTTTTTTCTGAGATTAAGAGCCTTAAGTTTTCTGTAATGGGGGAAAAAAATCATTTTGTAATGAGTGGAAAACTGCAGTGACAACTTTATTGTGATTAATTATAACAGAGCCTTGCATACATATGTATGACTCAACTTGGCTGGAGAGCTGGGATGGTTTCTTCACAATGGAACCACAGAATATATAGAGTATCACTTATACAGGATGTCATAGTGACCTGGGCGGTAGAGCAGGAAGATGCGTGGCTCACTTCCTTCAGGGAAGATATGATTGTTCACTGTTCCACCCTCTCCTCTGTCCATGTATTCCACTAATATGGGCACGTTCAGTGCCTGTGCTAAGGCAATGATATGGATGTGGTCGCTTTCTTTCGACATGGGTTCCACCTCCTAAAAAAAAAAATAAAACATTGACTATTAGGCCAAGTACAATTGGTAACTCTTTTAATCCTGATTAATGTAGCTCAACAGGGCCATTTATATGCCTCAACGCCCATGTAAACAAACTGCATTTTAGCAAAAATTTGCCACATGTTAATTTTTAAAAACATTTGTCCAGAAAACATGACTGTTCCATTTGTCCGTGGAAACAGGGCTTGACATTTTTGCTCACCAGCCACTGTAGCTAGTGGTTTTCTAAAGTTACTATCCACTCAGCATTTTCACTGGCCACAATTGTGACATCTGTACCATGGGGGAAAACTGCCATACAGATATTTTTAATATCTCATAATTTGGCAGCAGGTATATTAGGCTGCTGTCACTTTAAGACCTGGCTGACACACTAATCCATTATACTGTTACACCTGCATTTTCTTTAACTGTTTACGTTCACATAAATATATACCAAGACCAGCATTTTAACATTATTTTGTAATTGTATTTGACTGTTTAAGTGCAGTAAGCAGCAAAAAACTCAATTTAGTAGCCTACTGAGAGGCGGCTTTGTGCATGCACGTTGGGTGTGAGCACAAAATCTGTGTAAATGAGTAAAATTATGCACAATACGCACAATCCCACACCGAAATTCAAGCCCTGTAACACCAACAATGTTTATGGGGTGAAAATTGTTGCATTATTCTAAACAGATTGAGATTCACAAATAAATGTAAAAAGATTCACAAAAATGAATCAAATTTGCAAATAAAAAAAAAATTAACAAATGTGTTTTGTCATAAAACACTTGTGTAGAAGTAGCTCATTTAATTAACTGCCTGTCCACTAATCCTTAACATGTTTTATGCTAAACAGTATTTTTGTTGGGAACTATATGTAGATATTACTATGAAAAACACTTGTATTTTATAAGATAAGGCAGAGTAGGGAATGTTGCAACAGGTAGGACTCATTTGCAGCATTACCACCAGCAAATGTGTAGCAGTATTTAATAATAGGAGTTGTGTAATATTATGAATTGTAATGACTATGACTACCATGTGTGCCTATTATGCTGATGTAATGCATTTTAATAAAGAGAAAATTAATAATTTAATTATAAATATTGAATGTTTAATGAAAAAAAAAAAGACCTGCTCTATTTCAACAAATAAATTAGATGTGAATTGTAATCATTTATGACTGTTGTGTATGCCTAATAATGATATTTTAATGAATGACGGTAAACAAAAAATAAAGTTTCTCTAGCTTCCAGATTTCCACAATGAAATTACAATTACATTGTAGTGACTAGTATCACTGCTATGTATGTCCAATAAAGCTGTTTTTTAATTAACAGATTCAAATCTAATCTTAAATGTGGTTTGGCTTTATACACATTCTAACGAAATTCAAATTTTAACCAATTGTACCAATTTTATGGGCTTTATACTTCCTATTTGAGCCAATGCAAATTAATGAGCAAAGTTATTTCAGGGCAAGACCACCCTGATTGTAAAGAAAATCATGATTGGTTGTAGCGAGAGCGTGCTTTGATTGGTCAGTGCAATGGCTGTATTGGCTTAAAGGGTTAGTTCAACCAAAAATTAAATTTCTGTTATTTACTCACCCTCATGTCGTTCCAAACCCGTAAGACCTTTGTTCATCTTCGGGACACAAATTTTTTGCCCCTTCATAACATTAAGGTTGAACCACTGTAGTCACATGGACTATTTTAATGATGTCTTAAATACCTTTCTGTGCCTCAAAAAGTGCAATGACGTTGCTGGTTCAGAAACCCTCGGATTTAACCAAAAATATCTTAATTTGTGTTCCGAAGATGACCGAAGGTCTTATGGGTCTGGGACGACATGAGGGTGAGTAATTAATGACAGAAATTTCATTTTTGGGTGAACTTACCCTTTAAGTAGATGGAGGGTGGAATCCACTTATTTGTGGATTTGTCTGCATGTCTTGACACTAGAAATGTTTCAAAAAGTAAAAAGTTTCGCTGTTGGTGAGATGAGAAGCGCAGCTGGTATTCTGTATCTATTCTATGGAAAATTAGTATTGGAAGCGTTTTAGATATTTCAGTATCGCTATGTATCGAAAAATTTATATTTTTGACAACACTACATTGCACTTAGTTTATTATTTCAGATGCCTTTTTAAAAGACTACAACTGAAAAATGTATATACTATATATAAATTTCAACCCGCCAAAGTGGCTAGTAGGAGTGACTGCATTACACGCCACTGCTGAAATCCACCTGCATTTGGCGGGTGTCAATGTCAAGCCCTGTGTGGAAATAAAATCTAAAGGTCAATAACATACCGACATCCATCTCTTATGAATTATTTTAAAAAATAATATCCGTATCCTAATCAACTAATTCAACTAATATACACTGATGAGCCAAAACATTGACTACTCACAGGTGAATGGAATATCGTTGATCATCTCCACATATTAAGGTCTGTGTAGATTAGATGGTAAGCAAACAATCCGATCTCGTAATCAAAATGTTGGATGCAGGCGAAATGGACAGGAATAAAAATCTGAGTGACTTTGAAAAGGGCCAAATTGTTATGGCAAGGCAACTGGGTCAGAATTTCTCTGAAATGGCAAGTCAGCTGTATCAACAGCGGTCCGAGGAGGGACAAACCACAAACCGGCGACATGGTGTTGGGCACCCAATGCTCATTAATGCTCATTGATGCACAAGGGCAACGAAGGCTATCCTGTCTGGTCCGAGCCAACAAATGGTCTACTATGGTATGTCACACAAATTTATGATGGTTATAGGAGGAACGTGTCACACCACAGTGCATCGCACTCTACTACATATGGAGCTGCGTAGCTGCAGACCAATCAGGGTGCCTATGATGGCCCTTGTCCACCATCGAAAGCTCCTACAATAGGCATGCGAGTGTTGGAACTGAACCTTGGAGCAGTGGAAGAAGGTCGCCTGGTCCAATGAGTCCAGTTTCTTTTACATCACGTGGACAGCTGTGTATATGTGTGCCGTATACCTGGGGAAGTGATGGCACCAGGATACACTGTGGGATGACGACAAGCCGGTGGAGGAAGTGTGATGCTCTGGGCAATGTTCTGATGGGAAACCCTGGGTCCGGCCATTCATGTGGACGTGAATATGACACGTGCCACCTATCTAAATGTATATGCAGACCAGGTACCCTGGAAGTGGCCTCTTTCAGCAGGATAATGCGCCCTGCCACACTGCACACATTGTTCAGGAATGGTAAGAGGAACATGATGAAGAGTTCAAGGTGTTGCCCTGGCCTCCAAATTCCCCAGATCTCAATCCAATTGAGCATGTGTATACCACAGATTGAGAATGCTGCATCAAGTTTGATCCACGACGGCTCCACTTCACAACCTACAGGACTTGAAGAATCTTGGTGCCAGATACCACAGGACACCTTCAGGTGTCTTGTAGAGTCCATGCCTTGGCAGGTCAGTGCTGTTTTGGCAGCATGCGGAGGAGCATATTAGGCATAATATTAATCCATAATGTTTTGGCTCATCAGTAAAGAAGTTCCACTGAAAAGTACATTAAAATTAACATGTCAAAAACAAACTAGCTCACAAGTAATAATCTTTTCACCTGCTGGCAAAACTCTTTGACAGAGCGGCCACCCTCTATGAAGTGCTGAAAGAACACATGCTCCCGCTGCAGGTATCCAGAGGTGAGAAGCCTCAGGTAAACCACTATGTAGTCAGAAACGCTCTGGTCATTGAAGGAGTTCAGCAGCTCTCCAAGTGATTGCTGCTTTTCACACAGCTCAATCAAGTCCATGAACTGACAAAGGAGAGAAACCACAGTAAGCATCAACTTACAACACAGTCAGCATAATTCAAATAAAAATCACAGGATTTAAGCCTTGAGTTTTGAAAAGAAGAATGCATAGTTTTTAAAGTGCTCCTATTATGCGATTTTAAAGGTTCCTAATTTTGTTTTGGGTTTACATGCATCAAAGGTCAAAAAACAGTTTCATTTTCTCATTATATACATTGCACATCACCACATTTTTCAATGATTCTCAAACGACTCATCCAAATGGTCAGTCTCTCTAAAACCCACCTTTCCGCGAGCCTACTCTGCTCTGATTGGCCAGATGGCCCAGTCTGTTGTGATTGGTCTACCGCTTGTCGGAAAACAGCGCGTGTCGGAAAACAAAATGCCTATTACCATATCTGAATTTCAGCTCCAGATGCTTCCTAAAGCTCAGTGATCATACACAATGTAAAGACAGTAACAATGTCGTCAATTTTAGCATCTCAACCACTGATTCTTTAAATCCTCATCCTTTAGAAGTGTGTACAAAGAGAATTTGCTTTTGCAGAGCAGAAAACAGCATCTTCTCGACCTGAGAACAACACAAACCAGCTACAGTGTTTGAGGGCGGGTCAAAGTAGATGTCGTTTGCAGGCAGCCAATTGAAGGCCATAGGCTGGCATTATCCAAATGTGTTACTGCGTTACGTATGCAGGTCACGGAATGAGACTGGAATTTCTGACGACTCGTTTAGGCGGTTCAGAGTCAATCCTTTCTTTTGGGAGACAATAACATCATTTATAATGCACTTTCGACTTTACAACTTTGCAGACCGTTTACATTCACAGACAGCTATATTACACAAGAAAGGTAATATTCGAAGGGGCACTTTAAATAAAACCTTTTCAAACTCACAGTGTTGTGAAAGTCCTCAATAGTAAACTCAGTGAAGCCCTGGTTCACAAGGTCCAGTTTGCTCTTAGCTGCCACAGCTTTGAACCTATAGCGCCAAAATTGAGACAGGATTGATAAATAGGCATTCAATAAAGTGGTTATCCACTGCTAAAACAATGACGGAGCAAAACAACATACACAATATACAAAATTACACTTCACGTAAATAAGCTTGCTGCTATCTCCTGAATTAGTGTATAATTTCCAAACAAAAGCAATGGTATCTGCTTTAAGCAACCAAAAAACAAAACAAAACAGTAACACTACCTTTGCAGCTCTTTGCTGTCTTCCAGTAGTGTCTCCAAATGTGCAAATCCAAAAGCTCTGTAGAAACAATTTCCATCCGGCCGTGTCTTCCGAATGTACGCATACTTTTTGTGAAGGTCCTATGAATGTAAGAGAAACGCATGTAAGAGAAACAGTTGTACAAAAGGTTTCGGGCACTTGCTAGGTAAGCTCATGAAACTGTGTTGACCTTTATCTTGAGCTGGTAAATGGTGTCCTCTGCAGCATATTCACCCTGAAGCACAGAGAGATCTTGTATGTCCGACACTAAAGGGTTAGTGGTGGCTATCTATTAAAACAAACACACACAATTAGAGGGTTAGTTCATTTACTCACCCTCATATTGTTCCAAACCTGTGTGATTTTCTTTTTCTCTGTGGCATATAAAAAGGGCAGAACGTTACTGCTCTTTTCCATACAATGAATGTAAATAGGGAAAGATGCTGTCAATCTCTACAAAAACAATTCATATGAGTTGTGTGCTATAGTCTAAAGGGCAGTTCACACCAAGAATGATAAATAAAATGATAACGTTTTCTTTTTTTTACGTTAAAGAGAATAACGCAGTCAAGACCACAACTATAACAATATCAGAGAAACTTTGATGAACCATTTTACAGGCAATTAGAATACAATGACTTTAAAGAGCTTGAGTATTTAAAGCAGCAGACAACAACATAAGTTTAGCGTGCTTAAAATAAACAGATTATTAACAGTCCGTTGGTTTGTTATAGTTATTGTTCTTGGTATCAAAATGCCCTGGGGCAATTCCATTTGATGATGTTAATGACAGAAATTACAGATTGTTCAAAGCTATCAAAGCCATGGTAGGTTTAGATGACTACAGCGTACAAGTTGTATAGACTACTTTCAGCCAGGGTGCTCTCTTATTTTGGGAGCGTGACAGCCCATCTCTTTAAAGGTGCAGTATGTAAGATTTCTGTCTGCTAGAGGTCGCTAGAGGCCTATTCAAAACAAAGGCGTAGCTTGATGATGCCAAGTTTGAGCACGGAATCTTGGGACATGTGGTCATCACATCACAGCCGGTGGAAACAATCGGGATAGGACTCGGGAAGATCATGTTCATGGATGCGATTATTAACGTTACTGTAGTATGAAGCAGAGCAGGACCGAGTGTTGTTGGAGCAGAACGAGGCCGCTGGAGCGATTACGCAACACACGCCTCACGAGCAGCGGGACTTTTATTATGCCACAGTCGCCGGCGCCGCTTCCGCTTTTCCGGTTATGAGTATGAGGTAACGCAGCTCTGTTTATCATATTAGATACATTAGAATGTGTTGAAAGTGATGTTATAACGTTACTCTGTGCGTTCGCTCGGTGGCTGCTGTGAGACACTGTTACACCCTGCAGTAAGATAGATCGATTTTAGAATATCATATTAAATGCTGGATGGCTTGTGTTGATAAATGGCATGCAATTAATTTTAAAACGTATATGATGGAGAAAATTCTGTATTACTGTTACTAAAAATAAAGCTGCATCTGATTATGCTATGTTAGCTACTTGACAAAACAGTGTCGTTCTCTGAGGCATGGTAAAGCATGGTACTCGCAAAAAATCAAGAAAATGTGATTTAAACAATAAGACTAAACATGTTGAGCTATATAACAATAATTAGTTTTCCGTCTATAAACGTAACCAAACAGTTGTTCCCTTGTCTATTAAAACGTGTAATATATTAAAGCATCTTTGGTGTCGGAAATCGAGGGTAACGCGGGTATGACGCAATTGACAGGCAACTCCTCACACGTCCCGGAGCCTTGGTTAAAATTGCAATTTTCTCACGATTTACAAATAGCTGGAAACATTTGGGATATTTTAAGTACTCAAGTGAACAAAATATATAACACTGGCCTAGTGGTTTTTGGATATTTTACTGCAAAAATCTTACATATTGCACCTTTAATTGTATAGAAT
Source organism: Anabarilius grahami (assembly GCA_003731715.1). NCBI lineage: Eukaryota > Metazoa > Chordata > Actinopteri > Cypriniformes > Xenocyprididae > Anabarilius > Anabarilius grahami. The sequence continues at coordinate 115,777 of RJVU01061675.1, forward strand.
TAAAAAACAGCATTAACACTGCCTAACATTTCTATGACAGAAAAAAATCATATATTTTTTTAGAAGAAGGTGAGTAAATGCTCACAGAATGTTAATGTTTCAATGAACTATCACTTTAGACACATCTAGAGAAGAATTCCATTCATAATTGAAAAAATTATAATAATTTGACAAGACATACACAAAATCATCAGCAGTTTGTTCAGTAACAAACATTTACCATATATCTACTATTAAATGCAGCATTGATCCCTCACCTCTTGCTGAATGCGGTCCTGTTGTGCCATAATGGCTTCGTCATGTGCGAGGCAGTTCACTCCTGCAAAATAAATAAGTCATAAAAGTTTTAGAAACCTGCCACACAAGAACTGGATCTGACCCAGGTGACAGTCAGTGATGACAGTTGCTAATGCTGGAGTTTAGTTCTTTCACCTCATGTCATTACACATGAGGAATGTAAACAAAGTCGTGTGTAACGAGTCTTCTAACCATAATCTAACTGTTATCATACAACTAAAATACAAAAAGATACACCACTTATCTCCTAATACACTGAGTGAATATAAGTGAATGTTACAGTCTACAGCTGAATGGCAAATAAGGGTTCTATTCCATTTAAACAGATACAATATTTTAGTAAAAATTCCCTAACGAAAATGTGACTGTGCAAAAATGTTAGGAAGACTGTTTTGTTGTTGTTAAATGAGCCCAGAGTTTACTCTTTGTACAGCTAATGCTCCTGCTCTGAATTTCCTCCTCCTGCTCGTGCAGCAGTCAAAGCAGACTCTTTCTCTAATGCAAGCTCCCTCGTGCAGATGTTTTGTTTGCGCATGTCACTGATCTTTTAGACTGCGCGAGGAAATTTTATTTTTGCACTTACCCTCCATCTCTCCCTGTGATGATTCCTGCTGCTCATCCGCCATCTTGATTGAGTTCGTTTTCCACCGCCCCCTCTCTCATGTACACTTCCGGGTCGTGTCATTCAGGATAACACATGCTGCCAGTGTTTTGGTTTATCTTGAATGCCTTTACCCAAGCTGGGTATTTGAAATGTTGTCATTTAACAGACTTGCAGTGTCGCTGAGGACCCTTCAAAAACTGACGGAGGCTCACAGATGGCACCATACCAGTTTGACAAGTGCGTGTATATATATTTTCAGTTTCACTTAGGTGAAGAGATTCACTTTGATAGACATGCAAGTGTCTGTAAGTGTCATTCAGTGATATTTGTCAGGTAGTATTTTCAAAAAAATCACTTACAGCATCTTTAAGAGTACTTTTATTCTATATGTGAATTATGTATTACTGGTGTTCACAGATGAGTTGATTGAAAACATGGACAAAAAAGCAACATGGGACAGATTCTACACAGAAAATGGAAGCAAAGGCCAATTCAAAAATTTTGAATGGTTCTTCGGATTTCAATCAGTCAAGGACTTCATTCTTCCTGTACTTCTGACCATGTCTCATTCCCACAGTGGCCCGTTCAACATCCTGGACATGGGTTGTGGCACATCTGCATTAGGACCCTCTATCTACAGAGCTTCTCCATGTGCTGTGAAGGTTACTTGTGCTGATATCTCCCCGGTGGCAGTGAAACTTATGGAGAAGCACACTAATTCTGCATCAGTACAGCCATGCAACCCATCCTCTGCTCTTGCTTTCCTGGAGCTTGACTGCACACAGTTGAGAGGACGCTTTGGGACCAGAAGCCTAGACATGATATTGGACAAGGGTACTACAGATGCTTTAGTTAGGTCTAAAGAAGGTCAAGTTAAGGCTGGACAGATAGTGAGGCAATGTTTAGAGGTGCTGAAGCCCTCAGGGGTTCTCTTGCAGTTCTCAGATGAGGATCCTGATGCCAGGCTTGTATGGCTAGAAAGAGAAGTTAGAGGAGCAGAACTGACAGCTGATGTAGGAGTTCAAGAGGTGGGGGAATTGAGAGGTGTCAGCTATTTTTGCTATCAGATTTCTCCTTGTACTAGCCCTCACTCTTAAAATACAATGCATTTAAACTTCTAAAAAGGGTGTCCATTTGACAATATAGTCTAACAATACTGAACACTGATTATATTTTTTGCACTTGCATAGTCAAAAGCCCGTTTACATTATTTGCATCAGATGAAGAAACAAGTCAATTACACACTTTTGTAAAAAAAAAAAAATTTATTTCAAAAAAAATGTTTGTCAAATATTTTGTGGTGCTTATTTTTCATCAATGTGGGAAATTACTTTAAGAATCATAACACTGAATGAAACCAACATAATTTAAAACAAAATATACAAATAAAGAGAAAGTTTAGTGCTTAGTTTAACCCTCCAGAAAAACACAATAAGGCCTATATACATTTCAACAAGGTCTATAACTGCCATGCAGAATCTGTGCCTTTTTAACATGAAAGGCTTGGAGGATGAGATTTTGCAACAGTGTTGTGTATTACGGTCGTACACAATAAGATGTCTTGATGGATTTAATATCTGTAGGGATGCTGTCTCTCTCGCTTTTGTGGTTTTCTGCGTTTCTGCTTCATGACTAAGTTGTTCACTGGCCAGTAGGGGGCAGCAGGTGAATTATTAGCACCTTAAAAACATAAGCAGCCTTTAAGCTCAGCTTTACATTAATATTATACTCTGATGATTTGAGAAAATAATAAAATCTGTACCTCTGTAGAAGGCTTCCCTTTCAAAGCTCTGGTAACATGTCAAGTGGGGAGGCAGATCATCATTGCTATACTGTGAACCGAAGCCACTGAACTGCCTCATCCTTTGGCCCTGCGTCCAGACTGGACCTGGAAGAGGAGAACAAAAACTGTCACTTTAATATTAAAATAACCAAACATGAATGAAAACTACAACATCCCCCAGTGCGTACTAAAGCTGTACAAGTGGTTAAAAATGAGTCATTCTGAGGATTATTACGCTGGTAAATTTCTCGAAAATGGCTAGATTGTTACCATTGTTGTAGTTGGTGGCGGGCATCACTGGTGGATAAAAGCATCTCTGGTTGCTATACGATCCTGTTAAAAAGGCATGTTTTGAATTGTGAAAGTTACTTNTGAAAAAAAAAAAAAAAAAAAAAAGGAATCTGTGTGGTTGGTAATTTTAATGTTTTTGAAAGAAGTCTTTCATGCTCACCTAGACTCTATTTATTAGATCAAAAATAGAATAAAAACAATATTGTGAAAAATGTTTCCTTATGATTATACATTAGCCCTTTTCTTCTTTCTCCTCTCCCTTCTGTCCATACTTTACTGTATGTTTTCCCTTATTTAACCAATAATGGGATCTATAATCATTGTAACTAAGCTCTAATGTTAAGGGCCTTCATTGCTCTTTGAAGAGAAAAAAAGATTCTGTATCAGCTGAAACAAACCAACTCTCCGATAGATTTCTTGCAAGAAACTCATCTGTCTGACAAAACGTGAGAAATTAAAGAGGTCATGGGCAGATAAAGTCTACTTTTCTTCTCATTCATTGGGGAGAAAGAAAGGATGGGCAGATAAACTGTACTTTTCTTCTCATCCATTACGTCCAGTGTCCATCCTGATACATAGACAAGTACATTTTACTTTAGCAATGACTTAAAAGGATATAGAGGGAAGACTTATTTTGTTTGTTTTTTTGTTTTTGTTTTCTGGGGGGGGATTTTAATTGTATTATTTAGACAAGTCTCTAACGCTGCCCATTTCAAACACCCCACTCTCCAGAATGAAGATGATGTTAAAATAGCAATCTTCTGAATTTGAACTTGTAGACGTGTGGAGAAACAAATTTCCAAATTGTAGAGATTTTACGTTTTACTCCCATAGACATGCATCTTGTCCTAGGATAGATTATTTTTCTTCATAGAATAGCTAACATGAAGATACTACCAATGACAGTCTCAGATCTCTTCACCTATGAGACTAATACGGGGCATAGGACTAAGCACAAACTTCCAAACAATGTAGACTAAACGCCTCGATCCTCAATGGTAAAGCATCCATTTCTTTCATCACAGCAGAACTTAAATTATACCCTTACTTTAAATCATAAAGAGGGCAAAGATCCTGATGAATGTCAATCATTTTGGCCTATTTTATTGTTGAACAGTGATTTTCATATATTAACTGCCATTCTTGCAAAAAGGGTAAATAAAATTATTCGTCAAATTATACATCCGGACCAAACCGGATTTATTCCAGCGAGATATTATGGGTATACCTCTGGAAGTGGTCAAAAGTGGACAAGCTCAAAACATTTTAGACCCCGTTTACACCTATATTTAGCGTTGTCCGCTTGTGATCCAATCGACCAAAACGCATCTTAATACCAGGTGTAAACAGGGTTCAGGGGTTAAAACCTGATCCACCATCATTCAATGCCAGAATTCAAAAAGTGTGGGAGCTGTACGAAATGGAACAAATCACAAGCAAATAGCAAATATATTATTTTGATAGCAAATATGAATTTTCAGCATTATTACACCAGTCTTCAGTGTTTCATGATCTTTCAGAAATTCTGATTTGGTGCTGAAGAAACATTTATCATCATCAATGTTAAAACAGTTGTGATGCATCATATTTTTCTGGAAATTATGATATATTTTTAATGATCCTTTGATGAAAAAAGTTCAAAAGAACAATTTGTTTTGTAACAATGTAAAAGTCTTTACTGTCACCTTTGATCAATTTTATGTATCCTTGCTAAATAAAAATTCATTTCTTTTAAAAAATTTGATATACAAACTTTTGATTGATAATGTACCTTGATAGCGAGCAGGAGCACTTGAAGTAGCAGTTTGCCAGCTATGGTTCTCCCGTAATGGTGGGTGAGTTTCTGCATTAATCTGGTCTGCAAAAAAGAAAAGCAAAAAAGAGCAAACATAAATGGGTGACTAAGGTCACATCCACACAAAGCCAGAGCTTTCCCTATCCAATCTTTTTTTTCCCTTGTCTTAACAAATATCTGCGTACACACGAAACCACTCAAATCGACTCAAAACAATGTAGTAGGGGTGGGCGATAGACATTTTTTGTTGGTAGACTGTGGCGACCAGGGCGGGCGAGAGCCGTGAGAGAACGGCGCGAGGCCGGTGGCGCGAGAGATGATGAGCTCCACCAGGGAGGCGCGCCGGCCTCGAGTCTCTCACGGAGGAGCTCCGGGAGCATAAAAGGAGGAGCGACGACAGTGAAGGACGAGAGAGGACCAGGCCTGGATATTATTTTATGTTTGTGTGGCCGGCAGACGTCCGCGAGGGTCTGCCGGCATTACTTTCGTTTTGTATTTGTTTATTTGATATTAAAGTTTTGTTGAATGTTCGCCGGTTCCCGCCTCCTTTTTCCCGTATTTACGAACTGTGTTACATAGACATTTTTTAAATTTGCCCTATGTGTTTCATCTCCTGCTTCTTGAATCTCATGCCGCCTGAGCTGAATGGAATGCTTTTGGTTGTCATGACAATGACGTAGTTTAGGGCGGCTATATTTCACGTTCATTTACACTGAACCAGAACAGTATCAGTCACTTTTGATACTAGGGGCTGAGGTGGGTCAGACCCGGTGTATTTTAGGTCTGCTTTAATGCGGCATTGCGTCTTTACACTGAATTCTGAGCAGACACAGACCCACTTTAGAGCAGCCTTAAATCAGCTGTGTAAAGATGCCTCAAGTGTTGTATGATTTAAAGTGTTTCCAGTATGTTTGGTGCTATGTGGCATATTTAAATGTGTTTCTGGGAGTGAATTACAGTGTAAAGCATGCAATTTCCTGTTGCCAGCAGGTGGCGCTATGACTAATTGAATATTGGCATATAAATGTCTTCAGGCCAGGAGTCTTGTCAAACGTGAAGTTTGGGGCAGGTTGGACATGCCCAAGTTACAACAACTTCCTGTTTCATGGCGAAACATCGAAATTTGTCAGGCCACCACGGACACGCCCTTCAGCGAAAACTCAAGATCTTTGCAATTTAACGTCGCAAAGGCCTTTAGATTAGACTGACTAAATATAACGTTGATCTCTAGGAGGAGTTCGTTAAATTACATCGTCTGGAAATGGCAAAAACTGCAAACATTTTGCAGAGAAAATTCTAAATATCTCACTTCCTGTTGAGTTTACAGATTTTGCACCCAGGGACTTCTTTGTAGGTATTGGGCTGTTACATGTGTCTACCGAATTTCGTAACTGTACGTGAAATGTACCATGAATGGCACTTAATTGACATTTTTTTTAGGTGGAGCCATCAAGCTATTTTGACATCTAATTCTGAAACCCATATCAGACGTAAATTTTCACCACTTCTGACGCGTGTGCAAAGTTTCATGAGTTTGAGTATGTTTAGGCCCTCAAAAATGAGATTCATTTCGGAGAAGAAGAATAATTGACTGAGCAATTACAAAAGGGTCCTCACACCATCGGTGCTTGGGCCCTAAATATTGCAGTCTTCACTGTATGAATTAAATATAAATGTATTCTTATTAAAGCTAAAAAAAAAAAAAAAAGTTACTCAGTCAAGGGCAGTAAGTTATTTTCGTTTTTGTTTGATTCACATTGACACCGAGCAGCAGGTTTATTGGGCTGCTGTCACTTTAAGGAGCAAATGCACAGGGGTGTGTTTCCCGAACGACGATGTTAGTCGCTGCTGAACTACCATAGTACGATGCATCGTTGAACAAATCAACTAGCTAGTCACGACTGTTTCCCGAAACCGTATTGTCACAAACTTGTTGTTCAACCACGTTGGTGAATGACGCCACGCAGGTTGTGGAGTAATAACTTCTTTAAATTAATCCGTTTAAGATCTAATTAATGCTAGAATTTCAGCTATAAATTACGGACATGGCATTAGAGAACTAATTCTCATTTTCCTCAGTTATTTTGCTTTATTTCCAGATTAAATCAAATGCTTGTTCTTGCGTACTAGAGCGTACGCACATGCGCTCTCCAAAAACGGTGCTTTAAATCTCTTGACAAACTAAAATATATAAATGACACATCTCGCTCTTCTTTATATTCTCATTCATATCAATCTGACATATCAACAGAGCTATTTATTCACATACCAGACATTTTATACTGCAATAACGATATATATCGTCATATAGCCCCGTCTTAATGTAGTATACATGCCAGATCAGTATGTGGCGCTGTAATTCTACCACAGAGATATACTAAAAATGGAGAATAAGACTTGGAGCATGCACATAAACCTTGCATGCTGAATACAAACTTCAGTAAAGCTAAGTAATAAAGCTTTACTTTAGTTAAGCTAATAGCCTCAGTAGCTTCTGCGGCACGAACACAAGCATGTAGTCCGTTAATGTTGTTACGTGACGTAGCAGTGTCTGACTAGGGTCGAGACGTGGGGTGATGACATCGTTTCACAAAATATACGGATTGGCTGTACACACGAAAAAACAAGGGTGTCGTTTTCAGATTTATCCACTCTGGGACCCGGTTTAAAAAAAAAAATGTTTCAGGCTCCCAAAACGCTGGATCCATCTGAAAGAAACGGCGATGCGATACAAAATATTTACATATACATCTAAACATGTCTCCATGTGGACGGTCTCTGAATGATTCATGCATTTTTAGGCAATTCACCAATTAAAAATATGATTATATGAACTGTTTGGTTGGTATGGATCAATATATCCCACTTTCAAAATCATAGAAACTTATTTTACAGCTTTAAACCGCAGCTAACCAATGACACCAACTCAATCTGCATTTCTCACCAAGTTTCGGCAGTTCCACTCCCCACGCCTGAGCAACATGCTCCAGGATGAGGCATGTAATTTTGCGATGGGCGACAGAATTCCAGTGCACACCATCATGCATCCTGTGTTGCAGACTGAAACGAAACTGGAAGTGTAAGTCCAGCACATCGAAGCCAAAATTATTGGCAAGAGTGGCTCCAAAGTAATTCGCCTCAATCACGTCGAATCTTAATGTGGGACCCATGTGCTGAATCTGAGTTTGTGGGCAAGAAGAAAAAAGGATTATTGACTCATCACTGTTCATGAGGGTTCATACTCTACCACTCTTTTTTGTTAACCACCTCTGGGACCAGGAAACCTCCCACAATCTTCTTTCCCAGAGGCATTGTCATGTTCCACACAACCAGGCTCTCTTCAGGCAAAATGGCCTTTAACTTCCTGAAGAACTTGTTAAGGTTCTCCTTGTACTCTGAGGCCCATTGATGGCTGTACCTGTGTAAAACAAAAATCATGTTAATCAAAAAATAAATATGACATGCTAAATATCTTATGTCTGTAACAAGGTCTAATGAAGAGCACTCATACCTGGATATATCCCACACACAAGAGTTCACTATAACCAGGTCTGGTTTAATTCCCTGTTCAAAGTCAGCTAGGATACTCTCCATATATCGGGAGAAAACTTGCGTCACAAAATAGAAGCGGACCAAGTTGTGATCAGTACGGTACTGTCTCACTTCTCTGTACGCAGTGCCGTTATTCATCTGACCCAACCGGCCGCCTTCCACCAGGCAATCCTGCTCAAACGAAAACTCACCCTAGGAAATATGGATAAGATTGATGCATCATCAAACATTGCTTAACCAGAAAACTTTACATGGGATAAGAGAATATTCCAATCCTTCACATACACAACAGCTTCATTTGCTCCCATATATTGATTACATGAAATAAAAATGATCAAAACTGTATATTTGAAAAGCCTTTTGCCAAAAAAAGCTTTTGGACACAGCATCTGATTTTTAGCTGGACATCGGATGGTAGACCATCAACTATGTCCCAAATTTTAGCTTGACAACCTTAAAAATGGTATAGTAAGCCAGCTGAAAATGTAGCTGGTCTGTCATGGCCTACCAGCTTACACCAGAAAATGATCGATTTAGAGAAGCTAGAAATAAGATACCATATTCCAAAACCATAGTCTGTTTGAACATGTACATTTTAGGATTAGTAAAAGGACACACAATTAATAAAACCTCCATTCACATACTGACCTTGGTTTTTAACTGGGATAAGCTTAAATATGAGTCTCTCTGCAGGATTAAGACTAAATCCTTGTACACTGAGCGCTGAACTGGAAAGATCAAGAAATTCTTATAAAAATCAATTATTCTTATTAAAAATCAAGTGCAGTTTAGAGTGGGAAATCACGAATGCCATTACTATCATAATATTAATCTCCGTAAGTACTCACTTGAGTCTCCTAACACCACAACAAACTTGTTGTGGAGCAGTTGAGCTACAGGCCTCATCGTGGCTTTACCTGTCACACTGAAATCAGAGTAATTGATTGAAAACACACGTAAACTTTGTATTAACAAATGGCCATATGATACGCGTTGGGTTTGAATCGTTAAGCCCGGGTTTCGTATTATCAAACGCTATAAACCACTACAACTTACCCGTTAAATCAAGAATTCAGTGAATGATGAGCAAGGATGAATTGCGTGTTGTAATGAGAGTTCAGTGGAGATTGTGAAGGAAAGTGAGATGTTGCTCCCCCTGCGGTTAATATGGGCAAGACATGCTAATTTTTTACAATTTTTTAAAAAAAATAAAATAAGCAAATGTAATATATTTAGATTAAATTCAAAATATGGTGGAATGGTGGAACTATGGTTAAAAACTTAAAAGTAAAGAAAAATATGCAAATGTTAAAGTATGTGTAGGCCTACAAAAAAATTTACTCAGTAAAAAGTCAACATACCTAACCAATTTCTTACTGATAATTTTGCACCTTTTACGCAAGCAAGCAATGCTGGTTTGTGGGAGATTGTCCCTGACTGCAGCAGGCAAATAATCATGTGAATGATTCAATTAAACTTTTTATTCCTTTTATCAAACTTTTATTGTTTACTTGTCTGTTGATTCCACTTTCATCAAGAAATTCTAGGCTGTACATTTCTAAACTTCATTTGTNTGAAGGAAAGTGAGATGTTGCTCCCCCCGCGGTTAATATGGGCAAGACATGCTATTTTTTTACAAAAAATTTTTAAAAATAAAATAAGCAAATGTAATATATTTAGATTAAATTCAAAATATGGTGGAATGGTGGAACTATGTTTAAAAACTTAAAAGTAAAGAAAAATATGCAAATGTTAAAGTATGTGTAGGCCAACAAAAAAATTTACTCAGTAAAAAGTCAACATACCTAACCAATTTCTTACTGATAATTTTGCACCTTTTACGCAAGCAAGCAATGCTGGTTTGTGGGAGATTGTCCCTGACTGCAGCAGGCAAATAATCATGTGAATGATTCAATTAAACTTTTTATTCCTTTTATCAAACTTTTATTGTTTACTTGTCTGTTGATTCCACTTTCATCAAGAAATTCTAGGCTGTACATTTCTAAACTTCATTTGTGAAATCTTTGCACATAATTCTCATATAAACAGATTAACAGGCAGAAACAATTTATTGTCATAATTACAGTATTTTCATATTGCAGCACTTCTCATGTTACTGCCAATGTTGTATTCCTCAGTTGTAAATCACTCTGGATTGAAGCATCTGCTAAATAAATATTTGGACATGTAAGCAACCTGAACATTTATACAATCTACAATTTACAAAATCACATACACAGTTATACTTAGAATTTGCAGTTGAAGTACAATGAAACAAGTCAGATATACCAATCTGTGGTAATCTGTCGTTGAGTGTTCACATAAAGTGCTTTTATACTGATGTCTATTCAGAATACGATTGAAAGGTCTGTAAAAGGCCTCTAAACCTCAAGGCCAAACTGTGTCACGTATGGCTTCAGTCGGTCTGTCACAAATTCATCATTGCGAGGCAGCTTCTTCATGAACTCATGAATGGCTTTCACTGATTCCTTGAATCCCCACAAACACGGCAACTCACACCTGTCGTTTGCTTTCCTAAACGAATGGGATCTCTATTCACAGTGATTCATTAAATGCTTTAACTTTTTGAACTCATCACATTTAAGATCCTCCATCATTTCACCAAGATCCAGTTCTCTCTTTGACACAAAAATAGACAAATTATCAGGGGTTAAAATATTTTAAAATGAGAAATTTAGAGAATTTTGTTTAGAAACACTTCAATAGGTAATATTTCAAATATTAAAGTAACTTGATTGTTAGAATGTCTTTCAGATCTCATTTGTGTGTGATTATCAAGTTCTATCTATCAATTACCATTTCAGTCTTTAATCCGACTCTTGGCGATTCTATGGCCATCTCTTGCATACTTATGTGAGAGACTGTCCATGAACTTTCTTGGCAATGATTTTTCTGGGGTAGGTTGCCCAGGTCTTTCCCTAATCCTCCCCATTACATGACTTGGGACTCTCACACACACACACACACGCACAGAGACAAGCATTCACATCTATGGACAATTTAGCATCTCCAATTCACCTATACTGCATGTTTTTACAGCATGGATTGTGGGGGAAACCGGAGCACCTGGAGAAACCCACACAGAATATGCAAACTCTCAGATTATTATTCAGTTACATGAGAAAAGTTAAACATTTAGATGCTTTTTACAATGTTTTAAGTACAAAATTTTTTTTAAATGGCTAACCTGTTTTTCTTGAGAATTATCCATGCATTTTTTTTTTCTTGCAAGGGTTCCAATTAATTTTCCTAAAGGGTGTAACAAACTAACCGTGCACAAAAAAGCTGTACAGCATTTAGTAAGGTTAGTAAAATCAAAGCATTTTTCATTTCCTGTGCCAACAGACATGTGACCCATTAGCTTCACAGTGTAAAAAAAACATCTAAAATATGTCAAAATAAATGTCTTTGTCATAAAAATAAAAAAAACTTGTGGCTAAAATACAGATTATAGGTGTGGATAAGCAAATATCTGGGACAAACAATCTCTGAATTTAATCAACTTTAGTTGGACTCTTTGGCTATTTTTGAGATCAGAGTATATTTTACATTTGTCAGTTTGTAGTCAGAGCTGGTTTGGATGAACACTGTTGCAGATTTTATCTATTGACCAAACAAGTATATACATTTTTTATTAAAAATCTACAAAAGGCAAAAGTACAACAAAATTAATATTTTTTTAAAGGAATTTTGCAACAGTGTTGCATATTACAGTCATACACAATGAGATTTTGTCTTGATGGATTTAATATCTGTAGGGATGCTGTCTCTCTCGGTTATGTGGTTTTTGGCGTTTCTGCTTCATGACCAAGTTGTTCACTGGCCAGTAGGGGGCAGCATTATTAGCACCTTAAAAACAACCAGCCTTTTAGCACAACATTACATTAATATTATATTCTGATGATTTGAGAGAAAAAAAGAAAAAAAATCTGTACCTCTGTAGAAGGCTTCCCTTTCAAAGCTCTGGTAACATGTCAAGTGGGGAGGCAGATCATCATTGCTATACTGTGAACCGAAGCCACTGAACTGCCTCATCCTTTGGCCCTGTGTCCAGACTGGACCTGGAAGAGGAGAACAAAAACTGTATAATATTAACAAAACCAAACATGACTAAAAACTACAACATCCCCAATGCTTACTAAAATTTGTACAATTAGTGTTTCAAAATGAGTCATTATGAGGATTATTACGCTGGTTAAGTGAATTTTCTCAAAAGTGGCTTGATTGTTACCATTGTTGTAGTTGGTGGCGGGCATCACTGGTGGATAAAAGCATCTCTGGTTGCTATACGATCCTGTAAAAAAGGCATGTTTTGAATTGAAGTTACTTGGAGGAAAAAAAAAAGTAAAAAGTAATTGTGTTGCAGGTAAGATTTTAAAAACGTCAGAGAAAAACAAGTCTCTTATGCTCACCAAGACTGCATTTATTAGATCAAAAATAGAAAAATAAAAAAACAACAGTAATACTGTGAAATATTATAACCATTTAAAATAACTGTTTTTAAAATGTAATTTATTCCTGTGATGGCAAATCTGAATTTTTCAGCAGCCATTACTCTAGTCTTTAGTGTCACATGATCTCATGTGACACTGAAGATGAATTCATGCAGTGCTGCACAGAACGATCAGCAGCTGACTTGAAGCAGTTAGAAATTTTGCCCAACGTGAGACAGCAGCCATATCACCCTGTAGCCCAAGACTGGTTGCCCACTGAAGCTGCAGGGCTGAGCCTGGTTAGTACCCGGATGGGAGACCTCCTGGGAAAACTAGGTTGCTGCTGGAAGAGGTGTTAGTGAGGCCAGCAGGGGGTGCTCCCCCTGTGGTCTGTGTGGGTCCTAACACCCCAGTATAGTGATGGGGACACTATACTCTCAAAAAGCACCGTCCTTCGGATGAGACGTTAAACAGAGGTCCTGACTCTCTGTGGTCGTTAAAAATCCCAGGATGTCCTTCGAAAAGAGTAGGGGTGTAACCCCGACATCCTGGCCAGATTTCCCATTGGCCTCTGTCCATCATGGCCTCCTAATCATCCCTATATACTGATTGGCTTCATCACTCTGTCTCCTCTCCACCAATAAGCTGGTGTGTGGTGGGCGTTCTGGCACAATATGGCTGCCGTCGCATCATCCAGGTGGATGCTGCACATTGGTGGTGGTTGAGGAGATTCCCCCTTCAATATGTAAAGCGCTTTGAGTACCCAGAAAAGCGCTATACAAATGTAAGGAATTATTATTATTACAGCACAGATGCCACGTCACTGTAACATATGACATCAAAGTACCGCGAGAGCGATTCGAGAGCAGACAGCTGACTCAGCCAGCGCAGATTCTCCAGAGCGAATGCATGACACAGCTGACATACATGACAACGATCACGCGTTTCATGTTTATTCTGAAAACCTTTTTGTTCACTGGCCAGTAGGTGGCAGCATTATTAGCACCTTAAATACAATCTGCCTTTTAGCACAACGTTATTGCATTATTATATTCTTATGATTTGAAAAAAACAAATAAATCTGTACCTCTGTAGAAGGCTTCCCTTTCAAAGCTCTGGTAACATGTCAAGTGGGGAGGCAGATCATCATTGCTATAATGTGAACCGAAGCCACTGAATTGCCTCATCCTTTGGCCCTGCGTCCAGACTGGACCTGGAAGAGGAGAACAAAAACTGTCACTTTAATATTAACAAAATAACCAAACATGACTAAAAACTACAACATCCCCCAGTGCGTACTAAAGCTGTACAAGTGTTTCTAAATGAGTCATTATGAGGATTATTACGCTGGTTAAGTGAACCTTCTCAAAAGTGGCTTGATTGTTACCATTGTTGTAGTTGGTGGTGGGCATCACTGGTGGATAAAAACATCTCTGGTTGCTATACGATCCTGTAAAAAAGGAAAGAAAAAAAAAAAAAAGTAATCTGTGTTTCGGCTAAGATTTAAAAAATGTTTTTGAAACAAGTCTCTTATGCTCACCAAGACTGCATTTAGTAGATCAAAAATAGAATAGCAATTCAAGAGCAGACAGCTGACTCAGCTGGTACAGCTTCTCCAGAGCGAATGCATGAGCTCTGATGATGACACAGCTGACATGCATGACAACGATCACGTGTTTCATGTTTATTCTGAAAACTTCAGTTCCACTAATGATCACAAATCTGTATTGTTATTACAGTAAAAGCTCTTTTCATGTAGTCGTGATGTTATATTGTGTCATGTTTATCAAAATAAAAAATGTAGACCCCACTTCTTTGGTATTTAAAGAGTATATGCTTATACTGAACTTTATTCTTGTACAAACAGACGCTGTAAGCAGTACCTAAAGTATTGAATGAAAATGGCTTTGAAACATCTGTGTATTTGATAAATATTGCATTTATTTCACTGCAGCTGTGATAAAGTATCCAAACGCAGCACGAGCATCACTACGGGAAGCAGAAAGTGTCCGACTTCATGTCTCCATTTTCAGCTCCTCCCAGAATGCAAGCGGCTACTCTCGCCAATCGTTACATCCAGCCGCAGCCGATGTCGAACACACCTACTCTAATATGCTGATTTGGTGCTCAAGAAACATTTCTTATTATTATCAATGTTAAAAACAGTTGTTGTGCTGGATTGTATTTTTCTGGAAACCATGATACAATTTTTATGATTCTTTGATGAACAAAGTTCAAAAGAACAGAATTTATTTTGTAACAATGTAGAAGTCTTTACTATCACTTTTGTTCAATTTTATGTATCCTTGCTAAATAAAAGTGATCATTTCTAAAAAAAAAAAAGAAAAAGAAAAAAAATATATATATAAACTTACCCAAAACTTTTGATTGATAATGTACCTTGATAGCGAGCAGGAGCACTTGAAGTAGCCGTTTGCCAGCTATGGTCCTCACGTAATGGTGGGTGAGTATCTGCATTAATCTGGTCTGAAAAAAAGAGCAAACATAAATGGGTGACTAGATGTACCATGTATCCTTAGGCAATTCATTAATTAGAAAATATGATTATATGAACTGTTTGGTTGGTATGGATCAATATATCCCACTTTCAAAATCATAGAAACTTATTTTACAGCTTTAAACCTCAGCTAACCAATGACACCAACTCAATCTGCATTTCTCACCAAGTTTCGGCAGTTCCACTCCCCACGCCTGAGCAACATGCTCCAGGATGAGGCATGTAATTTTGCGATGGGCGACAGAATTCCAGTGCACACCATCATGCATCCTGTGTTGCAGACTGAAACGAAACTGGAAGTGTAAGTCCAGCACATCGAAGCCAAAATTATTGGCAAGAGTGGCTCCAAAGTAATTCGCTTCAATCACGTCGAATCTTAATGTGGGACCCATGTGCTGAATCTGAGTTTGTGGGCAAGAAGAAAAAAGGATTATTGACTCATCACTGTTCATGAGGGTTCATACTCTACCACTCTTTTTTGTTA